>PVIJ01002409.1:0-71595 GCA_004024925.1 Scalopus aquaticus | reverse complement strand
GGGGTGAGGGGTGAGAGCACCGAGGGGAAGGGAAAGCCCACTCCCATCCCACTTAGCCCTATCTCTGCAGTTAGTGGTTGTCCTGGTTTCACCCTCTGCTTTGCTGTATTTCAAGTGGGTGGGGGGGCAGGAGCAAGGGGCCTGCATCCGGGCCCCTGCCTAGCCTTGGCTCAGAGGTCCCAGCTGCGTGCGAGTGGGCCGGCCTGTGCAGCTGGCCTTGCCTCTCTTCTTGGCTAGAGAATAGGGAGGCCCAGACTGGGGAACTCAAAAAAATCAGAGGGCCTCAGCCTCTTGCTGGGGTGGCCTCTGGACAGTTGTGGACCTGTTTCTGTAGCTTCTGAAGTTCAAGGGCACTTCTCTCTTTGCAGAGCCTCTGTGCGCCTGCTTCTCTCCCCCTTAAAGACACCTGGTAAGAACAGATGCTCCCAAACATCTGGGTACCACTGTTACAACTTAATTCCCTCCTCCCCCCGCCCCCGCCCCCGCCCCCGAACCGAAACCTGATTTTCCTGAAAACCAGAGTTCATCTGATCTCCAGTAGAATGTCCTGGCTCACACTTGCAGGGTTTTAAACGTCCAGGTAATACCCAAGTTCCTCTCCTTGAAGAACCCTGGAAAATCAAGCATTATTTCTCCTACCTCTCATTCGAGTATCACCTTCCCAATTGTGTCATACCTGGGATATTATTAACTTAATGTGTTCTTCTTGAAACTAATCTTTTTTTATTGTTTTTGTTTTTGGTCAAATCAATAATTTCAAAATGGAAATTTATATCACTACCAGTAAATAGGAAACCAGCCTTACAGGCCTTAAATAGAAGATAACTCTAAAAATCAATACAGTGAAAACAAAACAACTTTGTGTAATTCTAGACAGACTTGCCCCTGGAAGGTTCTAATTTGGAAACTTACCTTTTTTTTTTTTTTTTTTTTTTTAAAGAAGGAAGTTAGGCAGATGTTACAGATCTGTCAAGAAATTATCAGCACCAAACTTAGCCATGCTCCATGACTGTATTTGAAGGGCTGAAAGAAAATTAGATTGTTCTTTTTTGTTTTTTTTCTCATTAAGTGGTTTAATTCTGATGTGTTTCACACTTTGGTAAATAGCAAGTATTTGATACAATGGCTTCTGTCATGGAAGGGACTGTAGTCCAGTCACGTAGTAAATCAGTGACAGTGGGGCCAGACCCAGGTCACTGGACTCTAGAATGGTTCCCCCGCCCTTTAAACACATGCCATGTTGCCTCTTTGGAGAGAGAACAACTCACTTTTCAGAAATAAGTGTAAAGGCAAGAATTGTGTAAAAAGAAAATAGCTATATTTCTTCTTTCCACCATCACATTATGCATTTGTGAATTGTTATATAGGTGTTAGGTTTACAGTATTCTGCTTACCACTTCAGATTTTTCTACCCTGCTTAAAAAGTCCATGTGAATGAAGTGACTATAATAGTAATAAGGTAATCTGTGCTAAATTTTGGAACCTAAAAAGTAAATCCATCACTAGGATGCTAAATGTTGACTATTACTATTTTAAACATGCATCCATCCATCCATCCATCCATCCATCCATCCATCCATCCATCCATCCATCCATCCATTACTCACTGAGCAACATGCGCCTTTAGAGATATCCATCGACAGCCAGTACAGGACCCTTTAGCATTTAATGGCCAGCACTTCCCTGGTGATTTTCTAACCTTGAGCTTTTGTTCATGGTCAAAGAGTTAAGAGACAAGTTCACCCCAGGCTTGACTTCCCGAGATCTTCTAAGAGATGGGAGAGAGATGTGACCTCATCCCAGTGGTGACGTCCCCAACCTTAGTTATCCCAACCTTAGCAGGGACCCAGCTGAAGCCCTTTGCCTGAGTTAGCCTGGGCAGGTAGAAATTTGCTGTGGGCTCAAGTCTCTCTGGTTCCAAAGCCAGCACCATTTCCACCACATCTCAGAGCTGCATGCTTTGAAGCATTTTGAGAGCGGACAGTTGGTCTCCAGGGGTTTTCCATACATCTCAGGGTCAGAAACCTTGGCCCACACTGAGCGTCTGCTGAGGACAGTGACGATGGAACAGACATGGGGAATTGAGGTCCAGAAGAGAAAAGTGAGGGAAAGTAAGCCTGCAGTCTTGGCCCAGTGCCGTCTGGGCTTCTCTTGCCTCGCCTAAGGCTTCTTGGAGGCTAACACTGTGCATCTTTTTATTTATTTTTAATACGGGAACTGAAATTAAGTGAGGTAAGACTGATTATTGATCAGTCTTGTTTTAGAGTCAAAAGTAGACTCTCTGGCTTCTTCCCTGGCATGTTCTTATGGATTCACAGAATCTTCTTCAAACCAGCAGACCATTAAAAAAAAAAAAAAAAGGCAGGAAGAGGAAAAGAAACATGAAACACAAAAGCAAAGAGAGGGAGGGAGAACCAGTTGATTGAGATCTGCCTCAGCTGGACTCACATCTCTGCAGACTCCCAGCCAGCGATGCCCTCCGAGCTCTCTGTCTCACCTGGCACCCTCCTCTGCTGCCACCTCTATCTTCTCTGTCCGGGGCCATTGCCGTAAGCCCTGCTGGGCTCTCCTCCTTGAACCTTTCCCATTCTCCTCACAACACTAGTAAGATAATGGATTTCCAAAGGAAGCTGTAGGATCCCACCCCAAACCCTTGACTGACCTGCAGAGGTTGGACGTGCCCATCTGCTGTGCCCACGGCCGCCCTGACCAAGAGGCTGGACCTCAGCCTGGTCCCAGGGGCTGCTGAGTTTCAGGGCACCGGGTCTTGGATTTTCTTTAACTTGACTCCTGAGTGGGTTTATCAGCCCAGCACGTGAGGCCAAGTGTGCCTGAAGGAGCAAGAGCCGGGAATCCAAGGGTCTCATCTTGGCTCCACTGTGCCTGCGGAAGTGAGCTCAGCAAGCTCCGCCCCCTCCCCCTTGTTCTCAAAATAAGGACTTGGGGCTAGATGGCTGGCTCCCAAACTATGTTATTAGTACCAGAGGGGTGCTCTGAAGCACCCTAAGAGTCAAGGGAGGCAGAGGAAAGCAGGCAGGAGCTTGCCCCCACTCACCTAGCAGAGTGCCTTACATTTAGCCATCGGGTTTTCCCGATATTTTATTAGAAATAACTGGTTCTCTAAGCACTAATTTTCAGGTGAGCATTTACTTTCAGTTAAACACTTAGAACTTAACTCTACTTAAATGAACACTTCCTTCACCCCAACACACACACAGCAATACCCTCAGGGAAAATAAATTTTAAAAATTAGACTACATTATTTTCCTAGAAAATTATTTTCCTAGAAAATTTAGGCTACATTATATGACAGTTTAACTGGGGCATGGCGAATACATTAACTAAGAAAATGCTTTGTTCTAACACTCATGCTTTCACACATCCCATCGGGGAAATCTGAGAATCTTTGTGCTTAGCAGAGTCCAATAGGCCAGTGTTGGCCTCTGGAAACTCTAGAATAAGACAGCAAAATCTCCATGGGTATTTTTGCTTTCCTGAACTGTATCACAGTCAATGATTTATATGTATGTGTGTGTGTGTGTGCATGTACATTCATATATGCATATATACACATACACATATACAGACATGATATACATAGATATAGTAGATGTACATATGTGTGTGTATATGTCTAGATCTGGACATCCTGTGTCTGTGTGTCCGTGCACATAGACCTGTCACAGGCTGTTTCAAAACCTGTTGGCCATCCCATTTTGGATAGAGGTACAAACTTGATTAGACATTACCTTTGTGTCCACATTCTCTGCAGCTCCTCCTGTTCCTAAGAATCTGAGGCCAGAAGGCCCTGCTCCCTTGCTCTCCAGCCTGATTACTCACCCCTCATACTCTGCTATCCAGACTCACTCACTGCAGTGTTCTATGAAGGAATGAGGACTAAAGGAGACCCATGGCCATGAAGGCAGAGGCAGGATGCTGAGAGGGAGAGTCCGTGCATGGGACAGTGGAAGTGGTGGTGGTGTCTTGTGTGTGTGTGTGTGTGTGTGTGTGTGTGTGTGTGTGTGTGTGTGTGTTGGTAGAAACGACTAAATGGGCAGAGTATAAAGTCTCTGAGGGTTAGAGCCAGTCCCCAAAATGGAAAGCAATGCAGGAGAAAAGGCAGTTTTGGAGGAACGGCAATATAGTGATCGCTAGAACAAAGTCCCAAAGGGTTAAGGAGGGCACCAGAAGCTGGCCTGACAGAGGTGGGAGGATGCTCTTGCCCTGGTCTAGGGCCCAGACAAGACAGCAGCAGGATGAAGGATGAGTGAGGGTAGAAGAAAGGGAAGCGGTGTACGTGTTGATTACCCGCTGTTCTCAGCGGCACAGAGTTGCGAGAGGGAGAGCAGGCTGGGCTGGGAGAAGAGATGTAACTTAGATCAGGCAATGGGCCAGCGTGTCAATGTGTGGTCCATTCGTGTTGGAATCACATGGGAGAACATGTTAATAATGCCAGGTACTGAGTTGACCCCCAAATGACTGAATCAGAATTTCTGGGAATCTTTTTTACGCACTCCCCAAGTGGCTCCTGTCTACTAATGTGTGAGGGTCGCCATGATTGAGGTTTTCCTTGGGATGATGAAACTGAGTCTCCTCCCAAAGAGTTCTGCAGCCCTTGGCACGCTCCTTCTCTTCTCCCCAGTCCGCCCCTGGCTTCCTATGAAAGGTACCACAGGCAAAGAGCACCTCAGCTTCCTTTAGGTCCTCACTTGTGTCCCTGGGGGCCCAGAGACTGAACCTGCTGGTCCCAGGGCCATGCCTGTTTCTCCTCTGGCAGGCAGCAGAGCAGTAGCACAGACCAGGCATCTTAGAGGCTGAGAGGCTCTGAATTCTGCTCTGACCTTGGCCTTGTCCCAAGTGTCTCTACATTATGTAGGTCTTTTTCTACTTTTAGCAACAGGAAGGCCCTTCCATCTCATAGTGTCATTAGGAGGGAATGAGGTCTTGAGTATGAAGTCTTTTTCCATCTTCCAGCCTCAGTCTCACCCTCATCCTCACGAGTCCACCCTCGTCACTGATCGCCCTGCAGCCTCCTGTGGCTGAAGCCCATGGGGCACACTATTTCTTCTTCCTTGCCCTCTTCATCTTTCCCTTATTCACACCTCTGATGCGGTTGGCAGCCAACATGCCAGGAGGTAGGACTTGACATCCTTGTTTGCTAGGTGGGGGTGCCATGGCTCCAAGCACATGGGGAGTAGGTGAATGGCCTAGATTCAAGCCCAGGTCTGTCCAAGCCCACAGCACATGCTCCAAGAGACAGCACACTGACACAAATCCAGTCACCTAGGAATTTTCAATTTGTGATCTGGTCAAAAGCCGAGAGTGCTAAGTACTAAACACGTGACATGGCATTCTAGAAGAAGAAAAAGAAGGGAATGATGCTGACTGAGAGGGCCATCTGGAAGGAGTGGGATTTAAACAGAGCCATCTCGTGTGAGTTTTTTGCCATGGGATTTTGAAGGATGTCTGTGAGTTCAATCGGATGGGCGAAGCCACACATTGTAGGTCAAGGGGTGGCATAAAGAAACTTGCACTCAGGTTGGGGAAGAGGGAGTGGTCTGATGGACAGTGTAGAAAAGCATAGGGGTGGATGGTTAATAAAGAGCTATGAGGGGACCAGATGTGGGAGACCTCGCATGCGAGGCTCGGCAGGGTATCTGAGGAAAGCCACCCCTGTGGAAGAGGGCCTCCAGCCAAGACCTTGAGGCAGGAGAGGGGAGGCTTTTTTCGGAGTTGCCCAGCTGTTCAGCCGGACAGGAGCTGTTTGCCTGTTCCCTGCCCTTCCTGGGTCCTTTCTGAAAGGTTGCAAGGCCCTCTCTGCTGGGATCACCTTGCAAAAGAGCATCCGTCCCGTCTGTTGCCTGGATTGAGCAAGAGGATGGATGGACACAGGGTGAGGAAGCAGCAGCTGTGAGTCAGACCGCCCCCACGCAGGCTGCAGGCTCCAGCCCAGGCCAGGGGCCCTAGCAGGGACGGCGCGCTCGCCCGGATTGCATTAGCCGAGCCCGCTGTGCAGCCAAGCAGGCTCAGCGCTGCCCTGACTCATGGAAGCTGACCGATGGCTTGTGCCCCCGTCCTGGCTTGGATTTCTCTTTTTCACCTTCCCCTGCCCAGCACCCTTCTCTCCCTTGCTGCCTGTTAGCGTTTTTACTTCCTTCTCTTCTTCCTTTCCTAATTTGCCCTCTGCCTTTTTCTTCTGCCTTTACTTTCAGCCTTATCTGCTCCCAGCGTCAAATGCTTTTATTGTCTACATTGTGTTCTCTGCAGCATGACTCAGGAGACCCAAGCTTAGAGCAGGCAACCTGTGACTCACACGGGCTTTCGACTCCCCCCTTCTCTCTGGACCTCGACTTGTCCATCTGTGCAATGAGGCAGTTTGATTAGCTGGTGGTTGGGAGGCAAAGCACCATAAGATTTCTTACCTGCTTTGGCTCCTTCCCCTCTCTCACAGCATCCTCAAAGGACAGAGCTCTGGGGACTCAGAATTCAGCTAGAACCATGGCCCCTGCTCGCCTGCTAGGCCCCTGCTCACCTGCTAGGATAATCTATTGAGCTACTAAGACACTGTTGCCCATATCATACTATACCAGATCAGTGCAGTGAGAGCTTGGTGTACAATTTCCCCAGGGCTTTACCTGGATGGCCAGCTGCAGAAACACTCTCGTAGCTGCCTTTAGGTAAAGGGAGAGGAGCTGAGGTCCAGAGTGGGGAAAGGGCCTGGGAGGGTCACGTGGTGGGTCAGTGCAGACCAACCCAGAGCCGAGTCCCCTGTCATCTCCACCCCCTTGGCCTTGACTTTGCATCACCTTAAGCAAATGCCACCGCCCACAGTGGGGCCAGGCAGGAGAGCAGCCTCATGGCTCTGCCAGAGCCTGGCTTAGAGGCAGGACCCAGACACAGCCCCATTAAGCCAGGCGTGCCTTACGGGAATGGCTCCTGGCTCTGGCTTAGAAAACAAACAGAGCGCTTTGGTTTTCTTTGGCTGTATCCTGTGGTGGGGGAGCTGGGAGAAGAGCACCTGAGGACGCAGGTTTGCTGCTCTTCTCCCAGGCAAAATGGGGCTGCCAGGTATGAGGGCTGGAGGCAGGTGGGCAGGACCCTGGGAGGGGTGCATCAGAGAGTCTTTGCCTGCCAAAGCTCCCAGAATGCACCCCATGAAGGGGCTAATGTCTGAGGGAGAGAGAAAGGGAGCCACAGGATCTCGGCTTGGCTGGTAACTGCAGGTGAACCCTACACCTTGACCTGTCTCCAAACAGACCCTCTCAGGCACCTGTAAGCTCCACACTGCCCTCTCCACTCTCCCCCTCATGGTGGTTACAGCAGAAGGAAACCTCAGTTGCAGTCTTTGTTAATTGTTGCTGTTTATTAAGAGTTCCCCATACTCCAGGCAGTATAAGTTTTTGTTACATCTACACACACACACACCCTCTTGTCAAGTAGATTCTCCAGAGTCCCAAGTAGGAATGATTAGTTTGCCTATTGCACTGATGAAGAAATGGGACCGGAGAGGTGAAGTCTCCATTCCAGGCACATGGCTCTGAAGGTCCATAGTAGATGCAGAATTCCAGCAGGTTCACACGATTCCACAGTCAGTCACTGTGCAACCCCACTCTCGTAGGAAGCAGCGTATCTGAAGGTCAGTCTCCACTCCTCTTATGATAGACTCTCTGTCTCTGGGCAAATTAATTGACCTCTCTGGGCTTCCCTCTCCCTCTCTGTAACTTAATGCTGGCTTTGCCCATTTCACATGACTGGTGTGAGGATTAAATGAAAGTTGGACATGAACGAGGTTAGTAAACAACAGAGAGAGACAAACGTAAGAGATTACTGCTGTTATCGCCAAACACAGCTGTGTCCACAGGCAGGGACCCACCGTCACACACGCACCTGTCCACACTGGTGACCTTGACCGTCCGTGGCAACCTTTTTGGCTCCCAAGGACCCAGGTGGAGGAGTGGAAAGGGAGAGAAGCAATCATAAGAACCTGTTTATAAAACACTTCTCATCTCTTAGATGAAAGCTTCTAGATAAATATCACGGCACCGCGTAAATAAAACATAAATGAAATAATATTATTCCCAACCCCTCCCACCGGCATGCCTGCAGATGCTCTTTCTGAAACTGAGGGCAGCTGGGTGAAGTCCAAAGAGCAAGGGCTTTGGAGCCCATGACTGAAGATCAACCCCATTCCTTCTACTACCGTTGGTGCAACTTGGGGGTGGGTAACTTCGCCTCTCTGAGCCTCAGTTTCTTCATCAGATTTGAGAGGAAACCCATTTGTCACCTGACTGCTACAATTAAGCAAGACCTGTATCTGTCTTCCTAGGACTGACTGTCTAGGACTCCGCACAGTAGATGCTATTTTCTTCTTGGCTCACTTGTCTTCCCCACCCTGCTATAAAGTTCCAAAAGGTGGTAACTGCTTCATCTTTGATGTGATGGTATGGACTCAAGAAGTGTCGATTCACTTATTTAATCCTTTCAAAATCGCTCCATCTTCATCGTCCCAGGCCAAAGATCATGCCCCTACCTGTCTTTAATTCAATGTGTTTCCTCACTGGGACAGCAGATGTGGAGTTTGGGGCTCCCAGCTTGTTGAGATGTCCAGCCTGGGCTGATCATCAATCACCTGCCCTTGGGGACATTAGCTCACATCTCTGAGACTCATTGTCTCCATCTCTGAAATGGGGGACAGTGCCCCTTTTACCTGACTCCTTGCTAGGAGGGTTGATATGATGCTTGAAGGGAAAATGCTTTGCAAATTGTAAAGCATTTGGAAAGTGGCAGGGAATGTCACCTGTCACGGGAGCTCGCTGTCTGTCAGGCTGATTCAGTGGCTTTGACTCTCATTTCTGCTCGCCTCCTGGCACCTCACTTCTGAGTCTTTTCACACCGTTGGGAAAGACTCGGTATCTTCAGCACTTCCCCTTTGGGTGGGAAGACGCAGGCACCAGCCCTGGTAGCCCCAAGTGGTTCTTATCCACATCTCACTGACTTCTCCCCGACTTTGCAGTCAGGGAAACTGAAATGCTGCTCAGCTGAAAGAAACCAAGAGACCAGAAGTTGACTCTGGGCCTTCAGTCTGATGTCCCATTCTGGAATTCAACTGCTTTTAGGGGGAAATGAAGAGATTCCAGATGACAAAAGTCATCGCTCTCACATCATTAGCACATTTCCTTCACAAGGACATAAAACAACAGGGGCTCAGAGAAAGGCAAGTGGCTTTCCTCAGGCCACTCGATGATGAGATCTGCTTTGTTGTAGGGTTGTATCTTATTTATCACTTCATCCCCACTGCCTAGCACGGTGCCTGGGCTGTACCCTATATTCAGAAAATGTCTGAGTGCATTATGACACCAGCTACATGTGGATTTGCTTGGGGTGGGGGGATATTTCCTGCTAAAAATCGGCAACTTTGAAATTGGATCTTAAAACAGATTTAAGTTGTTTATAAAAATCCCTGAAGCATGGTTTTCAAATATGTTTCTCAGTGCTTAAGGGATCTGTGGCTAGACCTCAGGGGACAAGCTGTGCAGTGGACCAGCTGATCATGTGTGGGGGGAGTTGTGTCCGATCTGGTGGCCCAACCTCATTTGTTGTAACATGTATGTGGGAGGCTTGAAAAGGGACATCCTCTTGCTTTGAAATGTTTGAACAATGAATGAAGGTAAGGAGAAGGAATTAGGGTATCCCCAGTGAGTTGCAAGAGGAGGGGTGTTTGTGAAGACTCCAGTGCACCATTCATTCTCGATTTGGGGAACAACACTTTCTAGATCAGTCTTTAGGGCACTAATGCAAGGGTGTGTGTCAAAGTTACAAAAACTCACTGCCTTGTAGCTGCAGCTCAGGGCTGAAACCCGAGGCCTTTGCACATTGCTTTCTCGGGGCCCACGGCCCCAGGCAGGCGGTCCCCCACAGCAGATCCGGCATCCCTGGCTGCGCCTTGGCACATCTGGAACTTTGGCCTAACTTGGGGCCAGGAGCAGCTGGTACAGGCCAAGAACACGCCTGGGGAGCCCAGAGGCCGCAGAGGCGGAGGGCCGGCCGTGTTTTCTCAGGCGAACGGGCCTCAGGTAGCTGCCCAGAAGCTGGCCTTGGTGTTCTCAGCCTGGGTCTTCTGGCTTCGAGTCCAGACGTTTGGGAGAATGTTTCTGCAGCTGGTGAGTGTGATGGGGGAATCCCTCTGAGGCCTTTTTATGCTTCATGACTTTTTATGTCCTTAAGACAGCCACAAAAATGTCTCTCTGCTTCATCTTCTGTGCCTTATTTCCCACTGATTTGGCTCCTGGAAAATTGCTGCTGTGTTTGTTCCTATGGTCCTGGGGCCTGGCCCCTAGAACCTCGTCCAAAATGTGACCTTTTGGTGTCATAAGTATAAGGTCAGTGTGTCCTTGCTGTGTTCCAGTGTAAACCTCTGATACCTCCTCAAAGCAAATCAACTAAATAACCAGGAACAAAATGGGCTGTTATAGTGTGATAGAACTGTGAGAAGCGCATGAAATTTATTAGAGGAACCCTTCATTACCCTCTCCTCCTTTTCTGGGATGTATAAATACAGTCAATAACCCGTGAATATGGGGAGCGGACCATTTCAGGGAGACACCTACACTATCATGTCTATGTCCTTTGTCAATGACAGTTTTTGTGGACAGACATTTTTGGTGGGTGACCATAGGGGAGGAGCTTAAGCAGACGTGGAGGGTTTCTGGATCGCCTCCTGTGTCCTCCTCCTAAGTATCTGGGGACCCTCCATTTTTCATGCAGGTGTTCACTTCTCCCCAGACGCTGCTACGTATTCCTTAGTGCAGCCCCCTCTGTGCTAATTTCAGGGTTGATTCGTCAGCTATGAAGTGCGCTTGGAGTGTTTTGACTGCAGTCTCCTGAGTTTACCGAAGAGGTCCCTTTGGGGCAGCTGCTTCCTGAGTGTGGGGGATCCCCATTGGTGGGGAATCTGTTCTCTCTGGCCCACTCCCCAGTCTCTCTTAGAACTGGACCGTCATAGCGCAGCGGGGGAAGTGCCAGGGAGGGTTCAGGCATGCTCTCCAGGTCCCGTGGGCTCTGTGAGGAGCAGTGACGAGGCCTGAACTCCATGTCCTCATCAGTTCTTGTCCTCAGTGCTCAGGGCTCGACAGAAGGTTCCTACGGGAACCTCACATGCATCATTCAGACGTCACATATAGTTCTGGGGCCACTGGGCTTGTCAGCAGGTCCCAGCAAGGAGCTAAGAAGCTTCTATCAGCTCCAAATTCACATGAGAGAAAAACAAAATTCCATCATAATGTTGACCATCTGTGGATGAGGATGATTTTTCAAGAGAGGCCACTAGAGAGGGGGATGAGGAAAATAAAGGCTATTGTCTTAAGGGAACAGGATTTGAAAGGGACCACTGGTTCAGCTAAGTAACACAGGTTATGGTGTTGCAGTACCTTCCTTTACTTTGCCAAGCTTCTGTTTTTAGCATAATTGAACTTAAAAAAATTGTTTTGTTGTACTAAGAACACTTAACATGAGTTCTGACCTCTTAACAAGTTTTTAAGCGTACAGTGCAGTACTCTTAATGATAAGTAAAATATTGCACAGCAGATCTCCAGAACTTATTTTTACAAAATTGAAACCTTAGGCCAGGTAATTCACAACTCCCATGTCCCCCTACCCCTAGCTCTGGAAACCACCATCTCACGCTCTGATTCTGAGTCTGAGTTCACTTACATATCTCATGTAAGTGGAATCATGCAGTATTCGTCCTTCTGTGGCTGACTCGTTTGACTTCGCATGATTTCCTCAAGGTTCATCTAAGTTATCACGTACTGCAGAACATCCTTTTTTAATATTGAATAACATTCCATTCTCTTCATCCATCATCTGGTGAGGAACATTAAGGTCGTTTCAATATCTTGGCTATTGTGAGTCAAAACCATAGTGACACCTCTAAGCATGGCTGTTAACCAAAGAGCTAAGCTAGTGGTCATCTGCAGATGTGCAGAGAAAATGGGTCCCTCGTACACTGTTTTTGCAGACTGCAGAAATGGTACAGCCACCATGGAAAATAGTATGGGGGTTCCTAAAAACTTAATAATAGAACTTCCATGTTATCCCACAATCCCACTTCCGGATATATACCCCAAATAATTTAAATTAGAATCTCAAAGAGGTATTAACATGCCTGCATTCACTGATGTTTCTTCTTTTTTTATATAGCGACACTATGTTTGGAATTTTTGTTATAGTCCACAAAAGGATGTATCAGTCTCCTCTTGTGCTATAATCCTGAAGCCTCTGAGTATGAGGGACTTTCCTCTGTTTCCTTCAAATCTTTGTATCAGAAGCACACCAGATGGTTCTTAGGATACATATTTAAAGAGCTAATATTCAACTTAAAATAGTTTCCCAAAAGGTCTATTGCTATTCGACACACATGCTATATGGTTTTTTATGACTGGAGGATTCAGCAAGGTTATGCCAAAATAATAGTCTTTTTTGGAAATCATTTTTTTTTAAATTGAGGCAGGGTTGTTTTACAACACTGTATGTGATTCAAAGACACAGAATCCCACCACCTCAGATGCCTGATTGCACACCCACCCACCACCTCAGCACTCTCATCTCAAATATAATACTCTTAGGACAACACTTTGATGAATGGGACTGATGATGATCTTTGAAAACCCAAATGTTGTCTATTTTTCACAGAATCTATAACTTGCATTTGTTTAGATTTTTGTAATTTATTTTTAAAGTTCATACTAAACATTATTTTTGGACACACTTGCAATGTTATATTTGACCAAAAATAATAAACATATATATTAAATTTATCTGATTTTATAACAACTAATTCAATGGAAGTCATATGATTTATGAAGCCCCCTTCCGTATCTCAGATATAAACAACCGAAAGTTTACATTGCCTTTTTATTTTTTAAAATCATGTAACAATGTTTACTAGACACTATGATAGTTTGCAAATTGTAATGTAAATTTATAAAGCTTTCTTAAAGGCAATTTGTCAATATGTAGCTAAAGATAAGTTACTCTAGGAAAAATTGCTCACGAAAGATTTACATGGAAGGATGCTCTCACCACCATGTTCAATATAAACAAAACAAAAGAAAATCATCTACCGATTACCACTGAAGAAAGTCCATTAGAAAATGGTATATGGCAGGGGAGGGGGGGAGGGAGTGACCAAAACAGGGGAGAGAAGAGCACAAGGGACGTGGTGATGGTGTACGGATGAATTGGTGGTGGGTAACCTATGGGGAATACACAATAATGTAAGGGATATAAATCAAAATAAATTATTAAAAACCCCCAAAACTAGAAAATGATATACAGGATGTCATAATCAAAGCAACTCTGGCTTTAGGCTTATCTTTACTGAGAACTGAAGAGGATAACTCATAAGTTAATTTATAGAAATTAGGGTGTTATTAGCGACCACGGACTCTATTCTCATCATCCTTCAAAGACAGTGGCCTCTGTTCTCTAGCCTCTGCTCGCAGAGGCACTTTCTCAGTCTAGTATCTGGACAGCTGCTTATCTTCCTGGTACCTTTAATTCCCTGGAGAAGAGAATATGATCAGATCACCTTCGATTATGTTTTGACTGTTGTTCTGTCAACTATGATTCAAGGGAAAGGGTTCCTTCCTTGACTACTGCAACTAAAACAGCCCAGTGTTCTGTATGTTGGGGTTAGTTCTCAGAAAGCAGAGTTATAGTCTGGGTAGATCTCACAGCGGCTTATACTGCTGTGCATAGTATGTGTGTGTATAGGTTTGTGTTTAAGCAAAAATGACTGACAGATTACGTGCCAAAATGCTGTCATAGTATAAATTGTTTTCTCCATGTTAGGTCTATCCAGTTTACATTTTCCTCTCTTTCCTTAAGTATTCTATAATGAGCATGTTTTTTTATAATAAGAAAAAAATGTTTAAAATTATATAGAACTAATCTTCCTATGGAAAAGAGTATTACATGTTAGTTATAGACTACAGGAAAGGACCAAGTCACTCAGAACTATACTAGTCAGAGATGATCAGAATTTTAACATATTTTCTTCCCAGTTAATATATATTTGTAATATAGTGGAGCACATAATGTATTTTTAATCTCCTTCTACATTTTCATTAGATGGTAAATTTTTTTTAGATGGTAAAATTTAAACATTTCCTTTTGCAAACATTTTAGTATCTGTACATATTCCAGATTTTATTTAAAATTTCTCCAGTGTTGGGCATTTAGGCATTCCAATTTCTCACTGATTTTTGGTGCCTGTTAAAGTGAATATATACCTTTGCATTGTAGACAAAAAATCATCTTTCATGATGTTTGGCAGCTAAAGTGAATCGAAAACCTGTTTTAAAAAAGAAAACACTTATCTGATGAAACTTAGAAACCATTGCCTTCTTCCATTTTATTTTTGGTTGTTTTGTTCAGTTTTGAAAATCCTGTCTCTGGGAACTTCCTCTGGGACAAGTGTGTTACAGTTCTGGTTTATACCCTTCACACAGATCACCAGAAAGTCACCTATAGGCTGGACAGTTACATGCTTAGGACTCATCCAGCAGCCAACACTACTGCCCAGGACACATTTTGACCACAGGTCTAGAGTCTCTCCTTTTCATGTGTTACTGCATTTACTATGAGCTCTCTGGGGACTTGGGATGCAGAAGATTAAGAAATGAAATTCTGCAGATGATCAAGGGCAAAGTACAATCTGTTTACCTTCCTATTCCAACATAATTCTTTCAGTAGATGATATATTTAGACAAAGGTGATGTTTTCCTCATTACCTAATTTTTCAAGGCTGTGATCTGGCACAGGATCTAATCAATGATGATTGTCCCACCAGACATGAATAGATATTCAAATTAGAACTAAAACATCCCAAAGCCAGGAGGATACTTAGACATATATCCTCTCTGAAAACTTAGGAATAGAACAGGTGAGAATATGTCCAGTATGTTACAGCTAGTCATTGACTAGAAACAGCAGCCTCAAGTCTCCAAGACTCAAATACTATATTTCATCACATTGAGATGCCATTGATTTTAAGAGCCACTTCATGGCACTTTTAGGTGCCATTAAGAAGGAAAAGAAAATGCCGCCAACTGAATTATAAGCCCATGCTTTCTTAGCTACTTAATTGTTGGACTTATTCAAAGAGCTCATTTATTCTGATTATGTTTTTAAAATACATCACTCTTGTGATATAAAAGTTAAATGAATTTTCATCTATTCATGAAACTTCACATTCAGCATCTGCTTTTCTGAATCACTTTTGACTCCAGATAGTTGATTTCTGGATCCTTCTGTATGTGATTGTCCTCTTTGCCAGGCAGAGAATTGGTTATACTGCATTTCTTCCCTTTTCCTTTCATAGTCTGTTTTTTAACAGCTTTACTGACATTTACTATATTTTCCTTACAACCTGCCCATGTAAAGTGAATAATTGAGTAATACTTAGTATATTCATAATTTCATAACTATCACCACAATCAATTTTAGCACACAAAATAAATATAGGTATTCTCCCTACATTCCTTTCACTTTCCTAGTCCTACACAACCAGTGATCTACTTTCTGTCTCAATGGATGTTCCTATTCTGGAAGTTTAATATGAAAACTTACAGTACAATCTTTTGTGACTCAGATCTTCTTCAGCGCCAGCATTACCACTATCCCTCTGTACCTGACATTTTGATTCTATACTAGTCTCTTATCCCCCATATGGCAGCTACCCCAGCTCTTGTGACACTCAGCGGAGTCCTCTGATTTTACCCATTTGCAGTGAAATCTCTTTCAAAGTCTGAACTGTCTTTAAAACTTTTCTCTAAGAACTTCTGTAGGCTTTCTGGCTCTGCATACCCGAGGTCAATCAGGTTCCATCAAAGTTCCGTTATTCACTCTCAGGGTGTCTTCCACTTTGTGTTTGCAGTTCTCAATGTCCCCACCACACAGGCAAATTATGCAGGCCACTTCATCTTGTATGATGTCTATAGGTCCCAGAAAGAGAGAAAATCTGCAATTGTCAGAAATATGATAGAACTGTCGAAGTTACCAATGTAAATTGTGAAACCAAAATTTCAGTGCTGTATGTTCTACCATTGCGTAAACATGGAGAAATTTTGGTGAACAAAGAGGTCAAATCAAAGAAGAAAGCATCTAGCAACACTAGTGTGTAGAGGGACCTTGGATCACACGTCAAACAGAACTTCACATTATGGCTGCCCCATACCCGTGTCTCAGCACCCACAGCTGTGGATTGAGACCATAAAGACTAATGAAAAGCAGTTCCATTTTGGAAATCAGACCAGTAGGGAAGCAGATAAGGACATGGACTAGCACAGGCAGACTGAGGCTTGTTTGCATGGGGCAGAGTGGATTGGTAATGGGAACAAAGGCTCTGCTTCTGACCCACACTGGGGCCTGAGATGGGGGCAAGAAGGTGTGTCTGCTCATGTTACTAGCAGTTACTGAGTAACAGGCTACACTTTGATTTCACTTTTCATTCAGGTATGGTTTTATGTTTCTCTAAATAGCAATATCTGTGCATGCATTCCTTTTAGAGATTCTATTGGGTCCTCTTACATGTCATGCGCTACCCCAGGTGGTGTGCATTTAATGGATAAATGAGAAATGGTTCCTCTCCTTGCGAGGTTTGTCAAATGCAGGTGAGAGATCTTAAACCAAAACAGGTATATAGATAGTTCACCTTGTAGTGAATTCTATGAGGGGGATAATTCGGTGTCATGAAAAGGAATGTCAGGAGAACCTAAGTTGATGGGAAGGAGTCATTCTCATGCCCAAAGGAGTCTTTCCAGTTCGTTGACTTTTGTTTTCATGTTCTCATTTATCAGATATTTTCTGATCATTTAGACTGGATCAGAACTGGCTCTCAGCACCTGGGATATAGGTCTCCCAGTAGGATCACCTGGAAATGAACTCAGCCAGAAAGGCACCCTAAAGATGACAATGACAGATTATCATGTTCCCAAAATTAAAATTTACCCTCATGCCCCTTGTTAAATCTGTGGCCACCAGGCTCATAAAATGGTTATCCCCATATTACAGATGAGAGGCTTTTGGAAGTTCCCATCATCTGGCATGCGTGCAGGTGGGAGATGCTGGAGCAGATACACAAACGTGAGACTTTTGATGTCTTGTCCTTTCTGTAAATGAGACTAACACCAAATTATAGAAGTCAACTGTGAGTTAGAAAGGATGGAATGGAGAGGACTGTGGATGGAGTTTGAACCAAGAGGCTAGAGAAGATTCTTTTGAGCTGAATCTTGGAAATGGGTAGGTTTTCATAGAGAGACTATGTGGGCCACAGGCAAGGGGATGGGGTGAAGGGACCCCACAAGTTGAGGCACAGCTCAGGCAACAGCACGGCAGTGTGCAGTGGTGAGCTGTTGGCAATGAATTCGGAAGGCGGGGTTTGTGCAGAGAGAAGATCTGGAATGGTGGTTGGGAATATGTTTAGGGCAAATCTAAAGAGCTTTGACCTTTTTTTTCTAAGGCCCATGGTGAATAATTAAGGACCGTTCCACTTGGAAACTGTGTGTAAGCGCTTTGTTTAGGGCTGGCACTTCCAGGATAAAGGAGTCAGAAGCTTCCTTTGGCACATTGGGATCTCTCACTTCAGTTGTCCCTGGCACAATGTGGGGGTTCAGTGCACAGCCCCTGTGCAGTCAAGAATCCACATATAAGTTATGACTACCCCATAATTTAATTATAGTCCTCCCTTAGTGTACAGGAATTGATTTCAGGAAGACTCTCTCTCCCCACGGATAGATCCAAATCTGCAGATGCTCAAGTCCCTAGTGTCAGTCCTTCACATCCAGCACCCCCATAGCTGAGGATTTTGCATCTGTGGGTTCAACCAACATCCATGGTTGGTTGAACCCATGAATGCAGGACCTACAGATAGAAAAAAATCCACATAACAATGGGTCCACACAATTCAAACTTGCGCTGTTCAAAGGTCAACTGTGCTTCGTCCTGCTGCTGCTTTGAATGAACGTAGCTTACTTTAATAATTCCCCCCATGCTTACTGAATTGGGCTAACAAAATGCAAGGGCCAATAGCAGATAAGAGATGAATAGCTTTTGGATGCAGGTTTGATCTCGTACTTGGCTTATTGAAATGTCACAGCAGTCCTAGAGAGCAAAAGCCATTGATGGTTCTCAGGTTGGGAGAGAAAAGAGGTCTGGAAATTCTCCCCCTGTGCTGGGAAGTCACCTGCCCCTCCTCTGGCACCTCCTTCTGTGACACACCTTTCACCCTCCACCCTCTGCTCTGTGAGGAAAGCCCCGAGCAAGGAGCATGGTTACACGGTGTACTGTCCACACATGTTACACTCATTGCTCCTTTAGTTCTCTTTATCTTGGAGGCTGTGCATTTTGGAAGCTTTTGGAGCAAAGACACCCAGGCAATTTAGAGACAGCAGAAGGCACATCTCCAGAGAGGATTAGGACGTGGGCCAGGTAGCCCTGAGAACGCTCCCACTTTCAAGTACAAGAGTTGTCTAGCGGGGTTCACATCCAGACAGATGGCAGCAAAACAAGCTTTGCAGTTTTCAAAGTGAGTTTGCCAACGTTCTCTTCCTTTAGCTCGGAAAGCCCCCACAAAGCAGGAGTCTGCATGCCGGTTTGACAGATCAAGAACCAGAGACTCAGAGTCTAGGGTCATTCTGTGAATAGAGTAGGAAAACGGGGACTGGAACTCATGACATCTTGCTCTAAATATAGAGATCTTTCCATTACACCGTGCTGCCTCACAGAAATTGGTGAAAGGCTGCAAGGGAAAGGTGTTTCTGGCAGCTCAGCAAGGAAGGCAACGCTGACCACATTTTCCCATGGAAACATTTTCACTCGCGGTGGTTAAGAGTTGCCTCAAATAGTAAAGCACTGTGTTTCAGCCATTCCCTTGCCTTCCAGTCAATTTCGTTATGTTTCACCTAGTACTTACTAAGTAAGACCACAACAAAATAAAATAAGACATTTTTCCTCCTCCGGTGAAGAATGCAGACTTTTGCAGCAGCCACACAAAAATAGGAAGCTTAATCTTTCTCCCTTCGAGAATCACTTTTCCTTTCAACAGGGTTGAAGTCCATGTTGGAAATACCCTGTCAAGGAGGGTGCCTCCGTGGTGGTTAGAGGTGTAGCAGACAGACCTCAGTCCAGATCTAAGCTATGTGATTTCTTTTTTTAACATTTTGGCCTTTCTCAAGTCTCTAAGTCTGGTTAGCACAGGCCAAACAATCCATTCCTGCTGCCCCTGAGACACGGCTTTCCTCGTGGAACTCTGCTCTGACCCTCTGCCTGCCCCATGGAGAATGGGTTCTTGTTGTGGAGGCTTTTGAAAGAGCACAGTAATAGTTTGTGAGGTAAGGCCTGTGCACTGGTCAGTTTACGAAGTGAAGACTTTGAAGATAATATTTGAAACTGTCATCAAAAACCTGGTAAATGGAAGTGCTCATGTCAGCCCAAGTCACACCTGTGAACCATCCACTCCGGGCCTCTTCCATGCACCCTGCTTCCTTTATGCTCATTGGAAAAGCCTCCTGGAGTAACCATCGTCATCAAAATGATAGGTGCCTCCTACCCTTAGGGCCTACTTTGGGCCAAAGACTGTTACCATCCTATATAATATTCCAAGTGTTCACAGTTCTGTCAGGAAGGAGTTATGACCTTGGGTTTTAAAGCCCAGGAGGTAGATGCTTACAGAGATTTCATAACCGACCCCGATCACCACACTCTCTTTTCTGTACCATAGCATCCTAGCAGGCTGAGTCCACTCTGCAGGTGATCAAATGCTTTGGGCATACTAAGGAAAGTAGACACATTCTTCTCTCCTCTTTCTCATTGTCTTTTGGTCAAAATCTTCATCTCAAAGTGTTTAAGTAATTTTGAGAGCAAGTCTGAGTTCCTAAGTCTTCTTTTGAGTTCCTAAGCCTTCTGCCTCTTCCTTTGCCACCACCCTGCCCTCTGTCACTTGGTACAGCTGTCATTTAAAAGAAAAATAGGTCTCTGACTTGTCCATGGACTTAAACATCCGAAAGTTAATCCTATTAAAACTTCATCTTAAATACTAGTTTAAATAATAGTGGTGATTCTCAGGTGAGACGATGAGAGGTTCGCTTTCAACTTTATGATAGCTCTGACTTCCTTCAGGTTTTTCTGCCTTCGTTTTGGCCTTGTTGTGTCTAGATGAACAAATGTGCTTGATGGACTATTAGGGCAGGTAAAGTGTTTCTGAAGCAAGAGATTAACCTTCTTTTGGAAGGTGAGATAGCCCTAAAAGTCTTGGATTTGTGCTGAATCACCAAAATTTTCATGGTTTTGTGGAAAAGATACAGAATTTAAATTCAGACATATGGGCTTGAGTCTTAATTCAGAAATTCCCTTGTATGTCTGGGTCAAGTGATTCAACCTCAGTTTCTGCATCTGTACAATGGGAGTTATCCCATTCTTCCTTCCTCCTCCTCCTGCCTTCCTCTCCTCCCCCTACTCTTTTCTTCCTCTTCACTTCCTCCTCCTCTTCTCCTCTCCCTCCTTCACCTGATCCTGTTTATAATCCTAATGTTCGTTCTTACAGCACTGTTATGAAGATTATATGAGATGATGGATATGGAAGGGATTTATGAATTCTAAGTGATAACACAGGTGGCATCGATAGTGTCATTAGTTAGCACCTTTTGATCGCACATGTTAGGTGCTGTGTCCAGGCAGGGCATGAAGATAGGAGCTTCTTACACACAGGAGGGGACACGTGGTGGGAGATACACTCCCCTTGAAGTTTCTGGTGTGTGCCTATTAGCTGTAATTCCAGTTTCTTTTGCTTCTGCCCAAGAAAGCAAACTTACATGCAAATAAGTGTGAGGGACATTGTTATAAAGTTGTCCCAACCACTTATTCGCAAAATGTAACCCTCAAATCAGCAGTAGCTGGAAACTTGTTAGAAATTTAAATTCTCAAGCCCCACCACACACCTACTAAATTAGTAAAATGTGGGGGTGGGGACCAACAATCTGTGTTTTAATAAGAACCTCCACTGGGCAATTTTGGTGCATGAGAGAATCTGAGGATCGTTGGTCTAGATTATGTATTAAAAAAAATTCTGAAATATTTTATCTTTATTATTGGTGACCAATAACTTCTGACTTCCTGACGAGGTGGGTCATAATGCTCTTGGTGAGAAAGGTACTGACTGATACGCGTAAGAGCAGGAGGAGCCAGAGGTCCGTGACTGCAAGGGAAAGCAAATTCAACTGAAATCCATGTAAACAATAAGGAAATGTGTTATCTCGGGTGCAGAAGTCCAGAGGTAGGGTGAGTCCCAGTGTGGTATGTCAGAAACCTCACTCTGGCTCTTCAGTACGCCCTTGTTTCTGTCCCCGACTCTGTACTGATTCCACCCTGAGCCTGGCAAGATGGCTACTGGCATTGATCACAAGATGGCCACCAAGCATGATCTTCAATGATGTTTAAAGGAGAGATGAAACCTTTCCGGGAAGCCATTCAGCACACTTTGCCTACATCTGGCCCTGTGCCCACCACCAAGCAAGGGTCAGGTTATGACAGAGGCTTTGTTGTCTTCTGGTAGGTCATCCTCATAAGACTCACCAGAAGAAAAAGAGAACATAAAGAGCCACAGAG
The DNA here is from genome assembly GCA_004024925.1 of Scalopus aquaticus. Taxonomy (NCBI): domain Eukaryota; kingdom Metazoa; phylum Chordata; class Mammalia; order Eulipotyphla; family Talpidae; genus Scalopus; species Scalopus aquaticus. The sequence continues at coordinate 49,932 of PVIJ01002409.1, read as the reverse complement.
CCCTGTGAATGACAGCAAATGGACATTCAGCTTACCAGGGGATTCGTTTCAAGAGTCAGGGTTAGAGGGAAGGTGTGGGGTGGAAGGATGCTGCGGAGGCTGTGCCCCCCACTCACTGCCACCTTGCAAACAACACATATGGGGGCTCTTCTCAACACTGTCTTGCCCAGTGGTCTCTAAGGGTCCCCACTCTAAAGATGTCCAGTGACATTACCCTGAGTTTACATTTGATAGGGACAAATTAAGGACTGAATTGGTCTTGCTTCCGATCCCATCACTGGTTTTCACCAACTAGATGAGTTTGGACGTGATCATGAATCTTGCACCTCTTCCTTCAATGGCAATGCAAATATGATCCTGCCAACTTCGGTTTCTGTCTGTGAGGATTAAAATAATTTGGTAGGTAAAGCACCCGGCACAGTGTCTGGTGCCCAGCACATGCACAGGCTGTGGCCATGTTTTTCTCAACACCACATCCACCAAACCAATCCCCACATTCCTCTAGGTCTAAGAACGCTTTAATAGAGGAGAGAATTGCTATCCAGAGAAGGCAGGTGAGTCAGGAAGGAAGTTAGAGCATAACCCAAGCCCAAGTTCAGGTTCCTTTCCTCCTTAGGGAACCAAAGAGTCAGCAAGCAAGTCCCTCCCTCGCCTGCAGAATTTGGCCACCCCCAAGAGGCCACTGGAAACCTTGGGGCAATGAAGTAAGTCATCACCTCTTTATAGAAGGGAAATTGCTCTGGAAGGGTAACTGGACTTCTCCTGTCTGGCTCCACCATGACTGCAGAATAGCTTCCTGCCTTCTTCCCACACCCTTCCAACTTGATACCCATCCCTTCCTCTTCTTGGTTGTGCGTAGCTGCTCTGGAACATAGCTGTTATACTGCCTACTCCCAGCCAAGGGCCAGTGCTCCAGTTTGGCTGTGGGATGGTTCTTGTCACGATAGAGAACACATGGAGTACTGTCATCTCCTGTGGCTTCTCACCTCAGCAGTAGAATCCCGGTAGCACCCATTCCCAGTATGGACATGGAGGTAAAGGAGAACAATCATAGGATATATAATTTGGTGGAATGGAAGGAACTTTGGAAATGAGCTCAGTTTGTTGGTCCCACATCTGTCCCTTCCCAGCTGAAGGGCCTTAACGAGAAGTTACTTCGTCTCTCCGGGGCTCAGTTTATTCAAGTGTAATAATCAGAATCAGAATTTCAGCTTGGCCAGGCCTTTGGTGTTTTGTGCAGAACTATGACTTCAGCTACCCAACAGTTATTGAACCCAACACTATTCTAGAAGCTGAAAATACAACACTGAACAAAACAAACGCCTCCTATCGTGGACCTTATGTTCCAGTTGGGTGGGGGGGGGGGATGATGCTAAAATAATACAAGTGCAGTTCAAGAAGCAATACCAACTGGATAGAAAAGGCAAGGTATATGCACAGGGGTTGGTGGATGGATTCAAGTGAGGGTGGTCAAAGAATACCTTTCCCACAATGTGACTTCAGACACATTGAAGTTAAATCAGCGGGGCGAGAGCAGGGAGGGTCTAGCTCACCTAGACCTCAGAGATCATGGTAAGGAGCTGAGGGACATGAAATGCTATGCATCCTGCAAAGCTCTAGCCCAGTTTAAGTGCCCCTGGCCAATAGCCACCTTCCCTTGCCTGGGAAACATAGCTTATGCCTCAAGGGCAAGCATCGGGTCAGACACTACATCACATTAAATCCTTAAAACATTCCATCAACGGTGGAGAACTTATTTCCATTTACACATGAAGATGCTGAAGGCAGGAAGCCCAGTTCTGTTGGTTTCCAAAGACTGTGCTTTGCTTGCTATAGCAGACTCCTGGCTTGGCTTTGGTTTTGCATTGCCTGTTTTTCTTAAAGTTTCTGAAGATGCTCCATGTCTGTTTGCACCCATTGAGCTTCCAGTAGGGGAGAGGTGGAAACAAGGAGGGAAGCTGGGTTCTAGTGTAAAGCTGGGCCGGAGCCACCGCTGTGTCACCAGAGCAGAGTGAGTCTGTCATCCAGATGGCTCTGGTCCTCAACAGCCTCAGTGTGGCTACAAGACACCAGGAAACACATAGCCTGAGAAGTCAGGGGTCTGACCGGGGTCTGACCGGTGCATGGTTGGCTGGTGCTTCATGTAACGTGACCGTAGGAAATCACTTCCTTTTGCTGAATGGCGATGCGCTAGATACAAGCAGGGTGTGATGTGATAGTCCGGTCAGTATTGATTGCACATGGAAAGCATTTCAGTCATCTTCAGGGGCTGTGAAGGCACCTCTGACCTCTACCCTTGCCATAAGAGCCAGATCGCAGCCATGCCGTTCGCTGTGTGACCTTGGGCAAGCTGTCTCCCCTGTGAGTCTTCAAATCTTCATTTGTAATTTTAGGCAAATAGCTCTTAGTCTCCTTGGGAAACTCAAGTGAGATGAAGGACATGAGACAACAGGCACCGTAGCCAACAGACTGTGAGTGTTCACAGTATTATTATTAATGCTGCTAGTTGAGAAGGCAAGGCAGATAGGCATTCATTATAGACCTGCCCTGCTCACAAGTGTTTCTGTAAACATCAGACATAATTATGCCTAAGAAATGCTGGTGGTGGTTCTTTCAGTCATACTTTGAGATGTCTTGCTGCTTAGACCCCAGTGATCCAGGTTGGCCTTTCATCCGACCCTCTTTAACCTCTTTCTTGCCCCCCTCTCTACCCTGAACTTGGCCAGACCTCCTCCCAGAGAGGCCATGTACTAACACTCAGGTTCTGGAGTTCTGAAGGCAACCACATCCCAAAGCTCACAGTTCCCATAGGAAACGTCTTGGACACATATCAGTCACTGATCAAATGTCTTGCTCCCGTAAATCAATGTTAAAAATGTTCAGTTTCCCAATGCACAGAAGCTTAGTATGTTCATGAAGGCCTGCCTTGTTTGCACAGAGCTACCAGCCAGGCAAGCACGACCCTCTCAGCTTCAGTCTCTGTTAGTAAAGTCAAGTCAAACAGGTTGCCTCCCGCTGCTCTTGGCTTTGCCCCTTCAGGTCCAGACATGTCCACTCCTGACCTGTGAAGGCCATCTGTGTGGGTGTGGAGAGGGAAGGGGGACCCCTCAGAGACCTGTGTCCCCAGAGCCTCAGACTCAGTTCCCTCCACTGGGGCAACGATCCTGCTTCCCTACCTCCCCGTGGTGTGGTGAGCACCAAAGGAAGGAGAGTGCTTCGTAAATCCTAACGAGCTATACAAATCTGGGAGATTACTTACACACACATACACACATATATGTGTATTTATAAGTGTGTGTTATCTATGTACTCAAACATACATGTGCGTTATGCATATGTATACTTGTATAGCATTATATACATAGCCCTATATGTATACATAATCATATATATAGGTTTTAAAGACAACTGTGAAATAAAATTGTTTTGCCTAAAAATATATATATCCACACACACACACACATCACACATATGTAAAGCTGTAAATTTGCAGGGCTAGGCATGAATTAGAAGCTTATAAACCATGTTTACTCATTCAGTGTAACCTAAGGCATGTATTAAACAGTAGGAAAAACTGACCAGCCAAATTTTCCAAGCTTAAAAACCTTTTTATAGCTTTCATTGTGGATTGAAGAGAGAACTTGTTTCCCCTTCTCTATTTAAAGGAAAATTTTAATATAAATGGAGAAGCAAGGGAGCCATTTTAATAGAGTGAAAAAAAAAGTCTGTATGGGTAGGAGGGGCAGATGAGGGGATATAGATGAAAATGACTGTCGCCTCTCGTTCTCCCCTCTTTACTTCCCAGGTCACTGGTCCCTGGGGTAGGTAAGGCCAGAGGTCACAAAAATTGCCCTGGTCAAATGCTCGGGAATGTCTATTTCTGGTCTATTTCTGAGCATCTCCAGAAGGTCACCTCTCTGTGAGGGGTGTGAGGGGAGCCCCAAGACTCTTCTCCAACCAGACTATGGGGGGAAGGGCATGTGGTTCTCCTGGACCAAGGTCCAAGGGGAAGAGGGCACAGCACCCACACTCAGGCCCAGGGGCCATCTCCCCTATCCAGGAGATCTCGTGCTGTCATGGAGAAGGGGGCTAGGGGTCAGTGTCAGCAGAGCAAGGCCAGCGGTGTCCACACCTGCTCCTCCATTCTGCATCCTGCATGAGCGCTCTCAGCACCCAGCTGCCGCACTCTCTGCGTCTCGTTCCTTATTGTCTTGATATTATCTCTTATTGGACGGTTCCCAAAGTCCCCTCCCTCCCTTCTTTCCTTCTTCTCTTCCTACCTTTATCTAGTCCTCCTTCCTTCCCCTCCCTTCCCTTTCCTTTCCTCTATTTCTCTCTCTTTCTCCACCAATTCCTCCCTATTTCCTTTTCTGTCTCCGTCTCTCATTTGGAAACCTCCCCCTCTCTGCTGCTCCCTGGCCCCCCTCTTGTCCATTTTTTCAGTGCTTCACCTGGCCCTCGGGAATGGGGCTGCCGGCAGGAGTCAGAACCTCACGTACGTTGCCAGTCTCCCTCCACCCTCCCTGAGGCTCTGCTCTTGGGTAGGCCTGGGCTCTGGGGGTGTGCATTTGTGAGGGTGCCGGGTGTGGCAGGGAAAGAGGGCTGGAGGAACCGAATGGGCTCAGAGTCTTATTCAACCCTGCCTGGAGCCGTGATGGGGTCCTCAGTGACTACCTTTGGAGGTCCCGGTCAGATCTGGGTTTGAAGCTTGGTCCCGCCCCAATGGGGGGAGAAGCCAAACAGTCCAGACAGATTCCTTATCTACTGAAGATATCCCCGCTCTCTGCTAACTGCTTGCTTTCAGGTTTATATTTAGAAATGGGAGGGAAGCTTTGGGCATTCAGCAGTTTTTAATCTCTGGGCACATAGTTTGGACAGTTCTGGTTAGGGAGGAGCAAGAGGTGCTAAATTCATGAGGATAAATGATTTTTCCCGAATTGTTGGATTTCCTCTCTCTCTTTACCTCATATCAAGTGTTTCATGAATTGGCATCTTCCATAACAACAATAATAATACCAATGAAGCTGCCATTTACTGGGTATCTACCAGGTGTCTCTCCTGTGTTGTCTAACTTCATTCTTAACACGATTCCATTGATTCTATCTAGGAAGGCACTTTTCACATCTGTTATATAAATGAAAAAAAAAAAAAAAAGAAATGAGGCTTAAAAAAAATAAATAACTTGCTTAGAGGAGTCATTTAGCAAAGCCAGAATTCAAATTCAGGACGTTGCATGCTGTTACATATCCTCCTGCTTTTCTCCTCTAAAGGGGGATTTGTTGCTGGTGTCTTCATAAATATAATGGCCTAAATCAGTGTGTGTGGGGTGGACACAGTACAGGCAAGTACCCCCTTAGCCACCTCATGACATGGACATAAAGCTGTCATTAGTCATGGTTCATCTCAGTCTGGATGAAGAGACAAGAGCGCCTAATGTAGCTGCTAAGACACTAGCACAGGAGTTTGGGGACAGGAGAGGTGTGATCCAGCCTCCGTGTCTCCTCAGGCAGGCACATTCCCTTCCCCAGCTTCAGTTGCCCCTCCACACAAAGGGGCTCACCTCACTGAGCTCTTGTGATGCTTAACGATGACAAGGAGGTGGGAACGTGTTATAAACTGTAAAGGACCTTACAGAAGGAGCAGGCTGTAGGAGAAGAAAGCTGATTTCCATTGCAAAGAGAGACAAGAACCACATGGTTCCTGGGCAACCGCCATAGGTGGCTGAGGTGGTGCAGCAGAGATGCCAGGGTTGGGCAGAGGTCAAGGGAAATTTCCTGGGGTGGGCTGTGGGGGATCTGGCAGCAAGACACCGAGCCCGGGAGGCTAAGGCTGAGGAAGCCAAGTGATAGGCAAATAAAGAAATGTCACAATGTTGGGGTTAGCTGGAAGATACAATCCCGCACAGCGCAGGGGAGTGTTTGATGCACTTTCTTTGATGGCTGTTCGCTTTGGCAGAACCAGAACTGATCTGTGCAGAGGCTCATGGGGAGCCAGGGGTGCCCCTTGAATCCCTGATGCTGCACATGGTGCTCTTTCACTCCAGACCCGCTGGCCTGGTGGGATGGCTCTTTCACACAATTCAAAGATTAGTGTACAAAGGGTAGTGCCCTCACTCATTCCCCCTGGGGGCCTCCTTCCTGCTGGACAGGAAGCCATGCTTGGTCACTGACCTGCTGCACCCCACAGCCAGCTCAGGGCTCACGTGTGAATACAATAAACCAAGCCCCTTTCCTGGTTTCCTGCTGAGGAGTCAAAACCTCATGCATCGTTGTCAGTCTTCCTCCACTTCCCAGAGGCTCTCTGCTCTCGGCCAGGCCTAGGCATGGGGGATGTGCATTTGTGTGGGTGCACATGGGAGGAGACCCTCTATAGGTGGATGCAGGACAGCGCATCGAGGCCCACGGTGGTGGGAAGCAGGGGTGCTGCAGGAACCCAGAGGAGGGGTGTTGGGTTGCCAAGGAAAGCGTTTGGAAAGATACAGATATGAGTAAAACTTAAGAGATGAGCAATGCTTGTCTCAACATGTTTACAAAGCCTTGTCTGAGTCATTCGTGGCTCACCTCTCCAGCCTCACCCCTCCCCTGATTTACTCAATGGGTCCTTAGTGAACAGCTACTGTCACAAACAAGATGGAACAAGATGGGTGGGCAAGGCTGCTCAACTCACGGAGCTCACATTTTTGTAATCAAGCGAAGGAAAGAGGCAGACAAACAACCATCGCTACTCCAGGTTGTGTCTTGCCCCGGACGAAAATCCGGAGCTCTGTGCTGAGGAATAGCTGGGAGCAAGCAATGACAGTCTGCTTTCGATAGTCCCGCCTCTGCAGAAGTGGAACTTTGAGGCTGAACTGAGCTCCGGCACTGAGGAGAGTTCTGGAAGCTCCCGCTGCAGGAAGCCAGCCCTCTATTTCCCTTTCCAATGAAGATGCATTACAGCATCTTCATTCCCCAAACAACTGTCTCCTTTCCCCTGACGGAGCAGTCCCTCTGCGTCATAGGTGGCTGCGATGTGCATTAAAAGGTTGGGGGGCGGGGGCTTTCTCATCCTGCTTTGTGTCCCGGATGACAGATATCATGCTCCCCTAACAATGGCTTCCCTTCCCTCTTAACCCCAGAGACCCCCATTGGCATTTTGCATCCTCCTCCCGGCACCGTGCAGGCTTCCCTAAACAGCTGCTTTCGTGGGTATCACCCTGGCAGGCTTTAGAGCACTTTTATGGACTTAGTTTAATTCACTCCTCACAACCCCCTGGTGGAGTAGATACTCATTTCCTCCTCATCCTCACTTCAGAGACAAGGAGACAGGGCCACAGAGACAGAACAATTAGCGAGTGCGTGTGGCGGTGGAAAAACCACAGGCCTTGGAACGATATCAGCCTGGGTCCAGGCCTAGCTCCACCGAGCAGCAGTTGTGTGGTTGGGCAGCCTGCCCCGACTCGGAGCCTCTTCTCCTCTCGAGGAGATGAGAATAATATCCTCAGCTCGGCCAGATCCGAGGCTTTCTCGTCGCATGCGCTCAGAGGGGCTCCAAAGACCCACCAGCCATGTACTGTACCAAGTTTCTGCCCTTTTGCAGGGAGGGAGATGCTGAATGCCGGGGCCCAGCAACGGTTGGAAGTGTGAGGGGCTCCGAGCCTCTGATGAGAAGCACATTTTGTGCCTTTGGTTCTTTCCACTTCACAATAGGGGAATGTTGAGGAATGCGATTTAAAGAAGGAAAGAAAGGGAAGAAAGCCCTCTGCGGATGAGCGCTTCGGTGACAGTGAATGTGCCCTGTGGGCCTTCAAGAGTGTGGGATGGGAGGGAGACTTGGCTTTCTTCCGACCTTCCTCCTCCTCCTGAGTCCAGTCCCCAGTCCGGTTCTGCTCACACATGTTAGCAATACTCACTCCAGCCAAATGTATTAGCATCATTTGTCCTCGAGACGGTGGAGATGACGAGGGCTTTCATGGCCCTAATTAATCCAACTGTAGAAAAGGGCAGGCTCTATTAGCCAAGTGCATATTAATGCTGAGGTTAATGTTATTAAATTCTGGATTAATAATAAGTTACAGGACTCTCTGGTGGGTCACTTGTAAAAGCCACCATCTCAGTTCTCCTTTGCTAAGCTGGGAGCACCCCTGGATGGGGGCTTTGTCCTTGTGGCTCCATGCTATGTGGGTAGGTCTTTTCCTGGCACCCAGAGGGTGTTCAAGGACTGTTTGTGGGCCGTTTCCACAGTAGGGCTCACAGGTCTGTCCTAGACCTCAGCGAGGCAGGCACACTGACTGTTCCTTCTATAAATTCCTCAAAGGCAGAGATTGGGTCTCTGGAGCAGACACCTCCAAGGCCATGTCATGTCCTTTCTGCCTGTGGTTATTTCAGCTGCCATTGGGTGGGCAGGACTGTCCACACCCAGCCTCAGCTGCGCTGCAAGTGACCGCAGACACACACCTCCACCTTCTGCCCTGTGTACAAGACCAAGGAAACTCCCTGAGGCTGTGGGCAAGCACAGCCACAAGTGCAAGGAAAGTCACACTCCCAGGGACACTGTCATGGGTGGAGGTCAAGAATCAGGGCAGAAGTGCTCCGGTTCCCTCACTTGCCACCAGGCAATTCTGGAAGACATCCTCCTTCCCTGTCAGATGGCCCCTGATAATAGAATCCCCCTACTTACAGCAGCAAACGTATTGTCGCACCTTTCAGTTGACTACTCGCCCCCACTTCTTTCTTCTCTTTTCCCCATGGCCGCCTTCTGGGTTCACCCCTCAAAGAAACTCCAGACCTTCTCTCAGGCTCTGCTTTCCAGGGAAGGAAAACACAAAGACATTCTGTTTTGTGGTGTATTCATGGTGTATTCCATATTGTAGTCCCAGGCGCCAGCATGGTTGACATTACCCAGTAAATGCATTCACTCTCTAGACAAGTATTTAGAGAGAACCTGCTGTGTGTAGACACTGCACTAAATTAACAACTTCCCTTCCTCCTGGGGCTTATGGCAAACATAGTAAAACCTCAAAATATGAGGGAGTTTGATAAGTTTCAAGAAGAGAAGTAGAGAAAGGGAGTAAAGGAGATTAGATTAGGTTAGATTAGATTAGATTGAATAGCTGGGGAAGGTTTTGCTGAGGAAAGGGCATTTTAAGCAGCCCATCTAGGTTGAGACAGAGGGAGTGAGCCAGGTGGAAAGGTGAGGAAGAGCACAGCAGGCTCTCTGTGGAGACCACAGGTGCAAAGGTCCTGTGGCATATTAGAAGAGGTGGATGGATGCCAGCCTGGCTGGAGTGAGTGAGTGAGGAAGGGAGCAGAGACGATGAGGTCAGAAGACAGCGCCAGGGGAAGCAGGGCATTGGAAATACTCAGAGAATTCTTCCTGAATAATAGAATCTTTGTATCCTTTGCCCTAGGCAGTGTTTTATGATGGGAAAGGCTCAGGTTTTAGAGTCTGACAGCTCTGGATTTGAATTCCAGTCTTGTTATTTAGACAGAGTGTGATCTTAGGCAACTTACTTAAGATCTATGAACAGTTTTTTTTTTCACTTATAAAATGGCAATTATAAAGTCTACCTCATAGGATTTGTATCTGGTAGGACTCCTGGTTGCAAGTAACAGAAAACAAATAGAGACTAGCTCTGGCAGAAAAGGGGAAATACTGACTCATGTATTTGAAATATCCCAGGGTCTGTCTCACTTCAGACACAGTGGATCCAAGCCTTCAAATGACGTCATCAGGACTTGGTATCTGTCCCAGGAGTTGGTCTGATTGATCAGGCCTGGGTCACTTGTTCATCTGTTTTTGGCCTGTGGCAGGCCACAGATCAGTGACCCATCTCTGGAGAAGGGAGGAGGACTTTGCTCCACCTAAATTATATAGACTGGGATTCGGGGAGAGCCAGCTCTCCAGTGGAAAATTAGGGTGCTGTTGACAGAGGAAGGAGACATGGGTTTAGAGCGGATCTAACTAACTGAGGGCTGGCATGAGGATGGACCGAAATCCCTTAGCACAATGCCTGGCACCTACCAGCTCTCAGTTGGTATTTGCTAAACCACCGTGGCCTTTTTGGAGCCCTTTATTATTTTTTCTGGCAATCCCTTCTCTCCTGTGCCGTGGGAGCCCTACTCACTCCTGGGGGGCGGGGGTTCACAAGGCGGCAGCCCACTTCTCCCTTGAGAGAATTCTAATGGCAGGTGCCAGTGTTGGGGAGGGGAGATGGGAGTGGGTCTCAGCTTCAGTGACTAAGTTCACTTGCACAGAGTTCTGTAAGTAACTGCATGATCATTCCTTCCCTGGGGCCTGGTGACACGGGGGAACCAAAACACAGCTCCCGCTGTAAGCGTCTGGCAGCCTGCAGACACATGTGCATCAGGAAAAATACATTTGGGTCGCAAATGTCCTGGTTCTGAGCTGGAGCACTAGTGGCTCAGGGGTAGAACTCTCATCTGCACAATGTCCTGGTTCTTGCCTTTGCTCCCCCATTCCTAAGTGGGTTCTGTTAGGTAAGTCTTTTCATCTTCCTCAAGCTTGTTCCCTCATCTGTAAAGGCACAATTAACCCAGTGTGTTGGGTTGTATGGACTATTAATCAAGACAGGGGTTGTTTTGAATGTTTAATCAAGACACTGTAAGTAAAAGTGCCTCCCCTTATTGATGCCATATAATAACACCTAAATAAACAGTTCCCTTCCCTCCCTCCCTCCCTCCCCCGCCTTCCTCTCTTCCATTCTTCCTCCTTCCCTCCCTTCCTTCTTTTTAAAATTACTTCCTTTTACCAAAAAACCAGGGAGGGTTCTAGGGAGTTTGGTATTATGTAATGTATCTAAAAGTAGAAGACTCTGTCTGCTGGAAATTTTGCCTTCAGATAAACTAACAAGACCCAATGGGAGTGAGGCACGGGGAGGGGAGCCGGGCCCTCTGCAATCCAGCCACAGGAATACAACAGGCAGCATCTCACATATCCCTGCCCCGTCCTCTGCCCAGCCTCTACTTTCCAGGTAAAGACTCCGGATGTTTAATCATCCATCCCTACATGAAGCTCCTAAATGGGGGAGCCCAGCCTCAAAAGCGGGTCTTGACTGCCCCCACCGCCCACCTCCCCTGATTCTCTTTCCCCTGCCTCAAGCTGACAGGATGAGAAAGATGGTCATGCTCGAGAAGAAACGAGCCAATGACTGCTGTGGGTGTGAGGCCCTCCGAGATGCACTTTGTCACTGACAAGGGCACAAGTGGGAACCTCGCATGTGTCCGAGTGAAGGAGAACCCGGTTCTCCCTGAACACCCTAGCCTGGCCTCTGGGGGCCTCTCAGTCCCCTTGGGGTTTCCTGAAAAGAGTGCGGGGGCCCTGAGCTGCGTAGGGGACCTTTCTCCCCACCTGGGCTAAATAACTGGCTCTCCCGCCCCTTCCATTTTGGAATTTCTTTGCTGCTTTTCTCCCAACCTGTTTTCAATTTGCTCTTGTGGCCGGCTTTGACTGTGACCTCAACTCAATCAGGAGTGAGAGGGAGAGGGGTGAAGAGAGAGGGAGAGGGAAAAGGAGGAGGAAGAGGATTGAGGGAGTGATGAAAGGACAGGGAAAAGAGAATGGAGGCGGGGGTGGGGCCTGGAGAAAAATCGCTCGGTGCTTTGTGAGGTTGGTTCTGAAGCTTCAGCAGAATCCTGATTGACCTTTTCTGGGGCTTGTAATGAGCGCAAGGCTCCAGGCTGAGGGATAAAGAAATGTGTGGGGGTCTGGCCCGAGCCCACTCGGGTTACAGCCCAGAAGAGCCATAATGGGGAACAGGCACATTCCTGTACAGCGACTCTCAACTCCCTATCTGTTTTCAAGGAAAGAAAAACAGAAAAAGAATGTTAGAGTCTTGGGCCGGCCTGGGTGAGGCGGCGGCCGTGGTGGCAGCCTGGCTCCGAGGGGGGTTCCACCACGTGGCCGAGCAGGGAGGGGGGACAGAGGGGCCTGTGTAGAGTGGCGTCGTGGAAGGCACATGGGACTCAGCAAGAGGGCCAAGTTTGTCTCTGGACTCTGCCCGGAGTGGCTGCAAAGCCCGGAGTGGGGGTGCAACATTTCCGGAACCTCTGGGTCTCCCTGAGGGGACGTGGCAGGGCTTTAGGATTCAGACATGTTGAGGAATAAAAGTTTTAAACCAAGGCTTTGAAAAACAGGGCTTTCTTTCAAGCCAAATAAATGTGGACTATCAGTATCTGAAATAGATCAAGCCAAGGTTGATGGGGTTGAAGGACAGTGGGGGGATAGAGGAGGCGGAACCCCAGCCTTGTCGCCTCTCCTGTCCCTCCTTTCCCCCGGAGTCCCATGCGTTCTTATTTGAGAACCACTGTCAGAATTTCACATGGTGGATCCTGTTGAAGTCTTTGTTCCTTCTGGGCTTTCCCTCTGTCTCGGAGAGTGCAGGTTCAGATGGCAGGGTAGACCTGTGTGCAGAGCACATCATCAGCGCCCGGGCGACAGAACGCACCTTCATGTTGAATGAAGGGGATCAGCAATTGAGAAGCAAGGGCTCCTGGGCGGCTTTGGGAGCGCTTCTCTTCCCAGCAGTTTTATCTCATAGACTGACTGATAGGAATTATCTTATAGGCCACAAGGATCAAGAGACCAAGCCATTGTTCCAAATCTATATCCCAAAGTTTCCATTCTTCAGGGTTCGGTTTTATCACTAGAAAAAGTAGCAGGTGGGATGAAACAATCTCTGGAGCCCTGTCTCCCTCCTTGGTTAGGGTGACAGCAATGGAAATTTAAAAAACAATCATGAGAGTGGATACATTTTTTGAGTTCTTGCTGTATGCCAGATGTCGTGCCAACGGGGTTGTGACCAATATACACAAAGCTCTGTAGGACGCTCACACCAACACTGTATGTCAGGTATTAGTCTATTCATTTTACATAAGAGAAAATAGAGGTGGTGCGTCAAGGAACCTGTCAGGGCAAGCTGTCTGGGGGGTGCCGGGATTCACGAGCAGTGTCATTCAGCATCCAACTTATTGCTGTTTGTTCCATCACTTTGATGCCAGAGGGAACACGGCCCATGTGGGCCCACAGTGTGTGTATTTGCGTTTGTGCACCAAGACGCCCCCAGCCCTCTCTTGGTGCTTCCCCCACCACCACCACCACCACCACCACCACTATGTGAGGAAGGATAGTCGGGGCCGCTTCATCCACCTGTCTCCAGCCAAGTTGCATTTAAACCTCTGGAAGAGCTTGCCAAAAAAAGCAATCTTGCAGTGTACTTTATGGGTCTGTTTTTGTATTTAACAACTCTGCCTGTTGTCAGATTACAAGCTGTAGATGGTCAGGGACCATTTCTTTTATTGTCTCATTCCCCGAGCCTATGGAGTTAAGAGTAGCATGAATCCAATGGCAAAAAAATGAATAGAAATGAGAAAGCTTGCTTTCGAACAATTTTTTAAAATGTTCTCTAGGAGGCAGCATAGCATAAAAAAGATAAAGTTTTGGAGCTAGCTCTGGGTTCAAATCTCAGTCCTGTCCTTTCCTAAGTTTGTAAGCTTCGCTTCAGCTTCACAACTAGGATAGTAGCATTTAACTCATTAGGATTAAATGTTGTGAAAATTGAATGGGGGAAAAAAGGAAAGTAGGATTCTTCTTTTTATCTCTTTCTACTTAAAGTTCATTAGGTGTCTAGAGTCCCAGGTAAGATTGGGCACTGAATAGCCTTATAATGTCCTCAAGATGACAAGTCATATACTCTGCATTATCCAGTTTCTTCCCTTGAATTTAACCTGTCCACCTTAACACTGTGTGCTAATCTTACTGACTTGACATAGGGATGGGGTTTTTAGCCATGGTCTGAGTTAAAATGCATGGAAATATCTGGAAAGTTAGGCCCACTGGAAAATGAACGTCAACCATCTTTTGGCTGGAGGACAATTAGTTAATACTGGCCACAAACATACTGAATTCCCTCATGAAAGGCCAACTCTTTCAATGGCTATCTGGAAACAAATTGAAAAGCAGACAGACATGGATCCAAACTCAAAGAAAACAAATGTAAGCAGCCAGACTTGGAATCCTGAGAAACCAAGTGAAACAAAGGCCTGATTCCCATCCTGGGAATAATCCCTTGCTTCATGCTCGGTTTCTCACTTCTCTCCTCCCCTCCCCACATCACTCTGTTTTGCTAACTACTGAAAGAGAGACATCGTCAGTTTATGATTTTATCATGGAAGAAGCTGACATAGGCCTGCAGAAGAAATAGTGCCAAAATCTGTGATTAAAAAAAAAAAAAGATTTCATCTACCTCTTTCTTTTCCAGCAAACTTCGGGTTCTAGACAAAGAATTTCTTCCTAGAGTCAGTCTTTCTTTCTAAACTCCAAAGCCATAAAAGAGGCATTGACCTCTTGTTACAGAAAGGGAAACCAGGGCTTTGAGAGGTTAAGAGACTTGCACAAGTGGTGGAAACAGGATCCAGTCCCAAGTCTGGCTGGCGATGTGACTGAAGTGACATGTGGGTGATGTGAGCCCAGCTTGGACACTTGCTCTGGCATCTGTGCATAAAGTCTGTGAACTTTGTGTTGTCTTTGTGGAAAGTGGGAGATGACAAACATGACCTGTCAGAGCTGCTGTGTCAGGCCCCAGGGACAAACGTCTTGTAGACCTGCTGCTCCCCTGAATCCCAGGGTCGTCAGGCAGACAGTCATACAAGCTGATGGGACTCACTAGTGAAGGAAGATTGCAACTGTCCCTTCACAGCTTAATAGCTGGGACCTGCTTATTCTGGCCATCAGCTCCCTGGTAGAGAAGCACATGGTGGCACCTCTGGGCATAACAGTCCATGATGGTGCTGGTATAGTGAGTTGCTCTTAGGCCCAGGTTGAGAGGAAATAGTAGAAGGGACCTTTTTTTTCTTGTTTATTACTGAGAGCATAAGCAAGTAGGGAGTACGAGGCATGAAGGAGGTGGACAAGGAATCAGCAGTTGGGAGGCCTCAGACCATTTCATGTTGTGTGGTATAAAATACCTCACATGCCTATTTTGCTTCTAAATCATCCAATTTTAGAATTGGAAGGGAGCTTAGAAACCATGTAGTCTGGCTTATTTGCTTGATCTATTTTTAAGTAACTTTATTGATTTTTTTCTTCGTTTGAAAAGCAATACATGTGCACTGTAGATAACTTAAAAATAGAGATAAGCAAAAATAAGGGAGAAACAGTACCCATTATGTCACTTTCCAGACAAAGCCACTATTAGGCGTTAGCTGTGTTTTTTTCCTTCTCTTTCTAAATAGATATACACGTAAAATTTCCTCCCCAAATTCCGTAATGGCGTATCCTGTTTTTTAACTTAGTATGTCATGAAAATCCTTCATATATATTCTTCAGTATGATTTCATATTCTTCCATGATTTTGTTTGTAATGCCTGTAAAATATTCCATTGCATCATTGAACTATAAATGATATTGCTATTTCTATATTGTTGAATATTTAGTTGTTTCTAAATTCTTGCTAGTTTAAATAATCCTGCAGTGTTTATCCCAATAACCCTGTTTGGGCATATCTGTGCTTTTATTTAATTTTTCAAAAATCTTAGTAATGATTCCAGTGCTTTCACATTTTAGAGGAGAAATCTCAGCCACAGAGATGAGAACTTGATGTCCAAAGATCTATAGTAATTCTTTTTTTTAAGCTTTATTTATTTATCCATACAAGCTGGGGTACAGGCCAGAGGCATGGGACAGCGAGAGGGTTCACCAAAGACAGAGTGGGGAGCAGAACAGGCAGATCGACAGAAATACACTGCTGAGGGGAGCAACGGGCGAGGCAGGAGAGGGCCGCCGCACTACATGGGAATCTCCCTAGCCAGGTGTCGAACTCGCGTCACTGCTGCTGACAGCTCCACAGCGCAGCGCTTAACCTCTGCGCCACCAGGGAGGCCCTCTATAGTAACTCTTAACAGAGCAAGACTAGATTCCAAGTTGCCAAATGTTCAGTTAATCTTTCTAGTCTTCCTCATCAATCCTATTTCTAGTAAACTTCATTGACTTGCTAAACTTCAATGACTGGATTGAGTACATTTTTAGAAAATCCAATGACTGTTAGAATTCCTGGAATTCTGGACATTCGTTCTTCCACTGGCCCCTTTCCCCCTTGTCACTCCCCCCACTGTCACTCTTTCCCCCGTGATGGAACTGCATGCCCTTCACAACCTAACACTGCACAAACCTGCCGCATCAGAGTGACCTTGAGACAGGAAACCTATTTTACACCCTTCAGGAATCAGGCCAGCAGAGTTACTCTGGACAGAAAACTCTCTCCTTGTTGCCTTTTTCTGTGTTTTTGTAACACAGTATGTCACCTCATTTGAGCCTTGGCTGTAAGCTCGTGAGGGTAGGTATTAGTGTCCCCATTTTTTAAATGGGAAAATTGAGGCACAAATTTAAACAGAGATTCATTGGGGCTGGACACTAATCAGTGTTATTTTCATATCCTGTGCTTGTTCTGTGAACTAATCCTCCTGATAATAGTATCCAGACATTTGATGGGTTTGGACAATAGCAGGAATGTCTGCTCACCAAGGTCTGAGCTGGGGAATTCATCTTTCTTTTTGTCTCTCCAGGAGAATTCCTGAGTTTTGCTGATGACTTACTCTCTGGTCTGGGCACATCGTGTGTAGCAGCTGGTCGAAGCCACGGAGAGGTTCCTGAAGTCAGTATCTACTCCGTCATCTTCAAGTGTCTGGAACCCGATGGTCTCTACAAGTAAGGCATGCTGGGTGCGTGGGGTGCATGAAGCAGACAGGACAATCGTAAGCCTGGGAGGGCGGGCATGAGTAATCTCTCCTGGCCAGCCAAATGTCTTACTGGCCAGCCTGCGTGTGCACCTTGAGATGCTAAGGTTGAGAGGCCCATTGGAGGAGTGTGGCCATGATGAGTCACTAAGTCATACAAAGCGAGGGCTGAATGGTCCAGGGAAGCCAGAGACTCACAACCACTTTCCTACTGATGAATCTGAAGCCCAGAGAGAAAATGGCAAGTTGGCAAGTAGGAATCCCTGTCTGGTGTTCATTTTTCAATTCCATGATCTCTCCTCTGAATACATGAAGTGTATACATGCATATATATGTAAAGTATGTAGACACAGAATTTTTTATTACTAAATCTCTTAGAAGTAGAGCCATAACCACTCCATCAAGTATATTGAAGTCATTGCATCCCGACATCTGGAGATGCAAAAGGAAGTCCTTCTCATACTCATCTCTTGATCTCAGAGGGAAAAGAAACTTAGTTGTCTTTCGCTCCCCATGTCAATGAGTGTTGTCACATCTGGACACAGCTGCCATAAGTAACAGAGTTTTACTCTCTTCATGTACCCTAACTATGAAATTGTAGATCAATTCTCATATGAAACTAGAAAAGCACAGTTGTTAACAAGGTAACCATTATTCGCCAGTTAACACATTTTTTCTTTTATTCACTCGCCAGATGATTCAGTCACTTATCCATCTTTCTATCCAATCATTTATCCATTCCTCCATCCTTCCTAGCTCTCTCCTTCTTTCCTTTATCAGCCAGCCAGCCAGCCAGCCAGCCAGCCATGTATTCATCCACTCTTACACGTGTTCGTTTACTTTACTGTGTGCTTCTCAACCTTCTGAGCCTTCTGTACCTCCTCTTTGAAAATGTTGATTAAAGAAGGTGCTCGATTCACTTGGGGCCCCAAGAGGTTTGGGTGAGATCATCGTAAGTGGTAGTGAGCTTCCTTGGGAGACTAAGAAGTGTCAGCAGTCGCCCCTTTGCTTTAGTTGCCCTTGCTGTGATAACCCTTCCTTGGAGCTCCCCACACCCCTCTTCTCACCATTGTTAGAGAGGGCATCTAACAGAGGGCCAGAGCCCTGGCAGGTGGTTCTCTTCCACTGAGAGACTAGCAGGAGGCCTGTCTCTGGGTGACACTGTGGGGACTTGACATAGAGAGCCAAGAAATGTTTTACGGAACCCCAAAAGTAACAAACAATGAGAGTTGATGTATCCTCTGCCATACCTTCAAAATGCAGGTTTCCCCTCACCTCTTCTTTGCCTCACAGCCTACCTGAAACCCTACCCCCTTCCCACCTCTTGAAGTGAGAAACATCCATTCATGTGTCCTGGAAATGTGCTTGTTGTGACCTTGTCATCCCTAACTCTGAACCCTTCTTTATTTCATTTTTGCAGTTGATTTGGTGCATGCCCTGGGGTCTGGCCTCTCTGATAAGGAGCCAGGGTGCCATTTGGACTGGTGTCTTACCCGACTGGCGGCTCTCCTCCTCTGAAGTGTGACCGAACCGGTCTCAAGTTTTAAAAGAGCTCCAGTGTCAGTCCTTGGGGTTTCTCGTTTTCTGCTTGCTTGTTCCTTCCCCAAATTAGTTCTTTCTCGTGAGCCAAAAAGGCCATACATGGCAGTGGAAAGAGCTCCGATTTTGGGGACAGTCTGAACTGGGTGTGAAAACGAACTCTGCCTGGCACTCCTAACCTGGCCTGCGGAGTGTCACTTCTCACTGCTCTGGAAAGAGGCTGGTAATCCTACCTCAGAGGGTTCCAAGGAAGAGGACTGAATGAGGAACGCTACAAACAGGGTTTGCCGGGTTGTTGGCATCCAGGAGGCCTGCAGGAAACATCAGTTACTTTCTTCTTCCTGTTTTGTTCCTTTTGACTCAGACCCCAGTTATCAGTGTCTCTTATTCCAAGGGCAGAACTGCTGGAGAACTATTCCATGTGCCAGCGTGACTTCCCACCAGGAAGAATGGCCCCCCAGGATCCCTTGGGGAGAGACAGGATGGAAAGATGGGCCTAGTGCCTTAGTTTTAGTGACATGCAGTCATCTCCCAAATGCCCCACCCAGGCCGCCAGCAGGCTTGATGGAAGGATTTGGGGGGTACAGGTATAGAGGAGCTGCCTCTGAGGCACAAAGTCTGGGTTTGCATCCTGCGACCACTACTTCTGCCTCTGGGACTGCACACTCTACACACATATCCCCTCTTCTCCTTCTTCTGCTGTTTCAGCATCTTTGAAATGAAGGTGCATTAGGTGTACCCCAGCTTGAGAGTTCTGCCTTGGGGTTTCTTCTTCTCTCTTCCTCCAGGTTCCTGCCCTTCCAGCTTTCCCACCTCTCTCCCTTGGCTTCCACGCTCCCGTGTCTGTCTGCATCTCGATCCCTCTCCCCTCCCTCCTCCCTCTCTGTATGACTGCTTTCTGCATAACTCACACTCTGCCGTTCTCCCGGTCAGTCCTTCTTTGCCTTTCTATGTGTTCTCTTCATTTCTGTTTCTGCATTTGTATCTTGGTCTCATTTCTTCATTGAGTTTTAGTTCCTCTCTCTCTCTCTCTGAACCTGGCCCCCCTCCATTCCTACTCCCTCTCTCCACCCCACCTACAAAGGCAAATTGCTTTTGCAGCCCCTCCGTCCATGTAATTTTACTCAGTGCCGCAGGGTTGAGACCAATTGGAGGAGTGAAAGTCAAGGCTGATTTTCTGTCCTAAGCTCACCCTGGTGTAACAAAACAGAAACATCAGCACCCGGACTCTGTTTAAATTGAATTTCCTTGTTTGTTTCATTTGTTTTGCTTTTGAATGAAAACAAACAAAGAGCAGTGGAGGGAGAGGGTCCCCTGAAGGCCTGACAGTGTGGCCAGCCTGGCCCCCGTGACTCGTGGAGTCCCAGGGTAACCTTTGGGCAGGAATCTCCACTCAGGTTGGACGGGTCAGGCCAGGCTGGGCATCCTTGGTCCTGCCCCTTGCCTGGCCAGAAGCCTGGACACCCTTCTTGTTGCTGCTCCCCAATTTCCTATTAGCCAGGGTAATTAGCCTCTGTCTTGTCTTGGCCGCCTTGCCTTTCTCGAATCATGGACGACTGCCAACGAGTCCTGAGCAAACACGCAGCGGCAGCCAGGCCCGATTCCTGGGGTGGGGGGCTCATTCCCACACATTCAGAGGCTTGTCCCAGGCCCGCCCTCACCTCCCTGGCCTCAGCTCTGTGAAAGGAATGCCAGCGGAGCTCGGGCATGACAACCACGCGCCACGGTCCCTGGTGGGGCCAGAGACTTGGGCGAGGGCCCCTTCTAAGTTCAAGTGGGTGGAGTTGGAGCAGAGGAGTAGGGGGAAAACCGAGGCCCTGGAGAAGGGCAGGCATTGTGAAGAGGAAGCCCAAGGTCAGGAGTCAGGCGGCAGTTCCCACACTTGGATTCTTGACTTGTATCAGTGAGACCTGGGGCCAGCGCCTCCCCCTCCTTCAGCCTCGATAATCTCGTTTGTGGACTGGAAGCCTCTCCAGCTGGCCTGCCAGGGAAGGGAGGACACGCCCACCAAGTCCTGGCCGCAGTGCCCCGGCACTTCCAGGCAGCCGCAGCACTGGAGCTAAGGGTAGTTGACGGTGCATGGCGAGTGCACCACATACCGTGTTGAGGGGCTCGCCCGTACTGTCCTGTTTAATTCTCACCATGACCCTATGGCTGTGTGATGACTCATTGTCACCACCCTCTTCGTCGTCATCATCTCCCATTTCATAGATGGGCAAGCTGGGGCTTAAGTGAGTGAACATTTCACCCAAAGTTACTTGAAAGGAGGAGCTAAAATGAGATTCAGACCCGGGCAGACTCAAACCTCCCCCCCTCACCCCCACCTCTGCCCTTTCCCTCTGCCACATGCTGTGCTGGTCCTTTTCCACAGGCTTGTGGGGTGCTTTCTGGTGAGGGTATGAGTGAAAGGGCAAAAAGCAGCCCTCTTTAAGGCTGGCAAGGCCCAGATTGCCACCTGTCGGTCCCTGGGGAAGGCACTTTGCAACTCGTCCCATCTACAAAATGAAGCTAATGAACAGCACCCATAAAACAGAGATAACTAGCCCACCTCCCAGAATTGATGCCATGATGAAACAGGGGAGCAGATGAGAAAGAGCTTGGCAATTTTTCATAAAGTCACTTCACAAGAAGGGTATCGGGACCCCTCTGTATTTGGCTGAGGTCAAAACGAGTAGGTCGATGGACTCTGAATCCACACTCCCCTCCCCACTCGTGACCACGCAGGCGTATTTTAGAAAGAGGCCTTTGACATCAGACGGGGGTAAGTTTCACCTCGGCTCTAACACTTCACAACTTAGGGGCCTTGGGTCAAGGCTTAGATTTTCCATCTGGAAGACAGAATCATCGTTAGACCTGTCATAGGCTTGTGAGGATACAACGATCTGAAACACCAGGAACGTATGAGAGTGCCCAGCTCACTGTGGGTAAGGTCAGGAGGAGGCAGCTACCAAGGTTACTCCTAACTGTGATTGCAGACGTGACCCAAACCCTGTACCTGGGGTCATCCTGTCCTCACAGCACACCAGTGGGAGAGCAAGTCAAGTGCTGCCCTGGCCCCTTTAACTCCTCACTCCCCAGCCACACTTGCTAGAATCGCCCAGTTTCTTCCTTCCTTTAGGTCTTTGCTTCTACTGTTCCCTTTCCCTGGGATGGCCTCTCCTGGCTCTTCCCATAATGGTTCCTTATTCTCCTGCAGACCCTTGATTAAGTGTATCCTCCCAGGTGGACTGTCCTTGACCACATTACTGACCATGGATCTTACCTGCCACATGAAGCCGTAGTGCTTGCTGAAGCTGCAATGAGTTCATGCCTCTTTGTTGTCCATTCTTTCTCAAGAGAGAGTGAGCACAAAGCAGTTTCTGTGTCTGCCTTCTTCATCCTATATCTCTGGAGCCTAGAATGGTACCTGATGC
The DNA here is from genome assembly GCA_004024925.1 of Scalopus aquaticus. Taxonomy (NCBI): domain Eukaryota; kingdom Metazoa; phylum Chordata; class Mammalia; order Eulipotyphla; family Talpidae; genus Scalopus; species Scalopus aquaticus. Next base: position 28,253 of record PVIJ01002409.1, on the reverse strand, counting down.
CAGTGAATAATCCAACAAGTAGTTATTAAATTATTTGAACAAGTTTCCAAGTCAGTGCAGAAATCTGGAGACCTGACTTCTTTATTCACTCACATCCTTGAACTCACTTTTCTCTAGTGCTATGCTGTGGCCTAGTTCTCTCTTTCCTCTCCCCTCCTCTCCTCCTTCCTCCTTCCATAAATCTTCTCTAACCTAATCCTCAAAACAACTCTCTAAGGCAGTTACTACTATTGACATCCAACAGATGAAATTTACTAACACAGAGAGAGGTTAGCTAACTTGACCAGACCCAGAGAGCTGGTAAGTAGAGAAGCCAAGATTCAAGGTCGGCCAATTTCTTTCCAGAGCCTGACCTTAAAATGATCCCATTAGATTACGAGAACTGGGTATGTAGAAATGGCAGGGGTCAGGGGGTGAACGCTGTTTGAAGGGATCTCTCATATAAAGGTCTATCCCAGATGAGTTGTAACAATATGGAAAACAATCTGCAGTCTTTACACCACAGCTACCTGGTTACCACTGACCTGCAGACTTCATCCTGCTCCTGTGATCTTGGCAGTGACACCCACAAACTGCTCAACCTGAGTCTGTCAGAGGATCCCACTCTTCTCTAAGGATGTATCTCAATTGCCATTTTTGAGATACCCTGTCCTCCCAGCCCCCACTCACTGAGCTGTTTCCCAGCCTCTGCAGACTGCCATGTGTTTCTAAAACCAAGCTTAGGCTCCTGGCCCAAAGATGCTATTCCAAAAGCCCAAGGGGCTTGGAGGACTTGGTTGGAGCATCACTGGGCTCCCCATTGCCCTGGGGACACCCCCTCCTTGGGCACAGCCTGGCAGCACAATGTAGAAGCAGCCAGGGCCACTGCCATGGATACTATAATTATATATTAGATGAAATCTCAACATTTCCCTTTATTTACATTCCTACCCTACCCTCTTCATTTCCTCTCTTCATGCCAAGAATCAGCACAGAATTTACTGGAAACAGCATAAAAGTCATCAGGAGTACTCCAGGGCTGGCTCTCAAAAGTGTTTGCCCGATGATGGGAGACAAGAGACCTGAGGGTCACCCTGCCTCTGTCCCTGAGCAGCGCCGAGGCCTGAGCAGGGAGTTTCCACTGCTGAGGCCTCAGTTTCTCCATTTGTCGCAGAGGGATTATAAAGCTAGTTCGTGAATTCAGAGGCTGCGCCTCTCAGAGGTGAGGGAGGCGAGGACATGGACACAGGCCCCAGGTCACTGGAGAGGGGAGAGTTTGGGTCCAGGTGCAGGGCTTCACTCAGCTTCAGGCTGAGTTCTTCTCCCCACTTTCGGTTTCAGTGACCTGGTCTGTTCATGGGTCTCCTGAGCCAAGGGCTCGACATGACCAGGCCAGTTTCTGAGGGGACTTTGAGCTCCCAGAAGAAAGGGGATATGCACAGAGGATGCCTCCATGCTGACCAGGGCCTGGGCTGCAGCCTCTGTGTGAGCTGAGGCTGAGGCCTGAGGTGGAGCCAGGACACACGAGGGAAGAAAGCCAGGAGGGGCCTGACAGTTCCTGTCCTGCTCGGGCCTGGCTTTTTCTTTTCACTGTGAACCATTCTCAGAACTCTGTTGTCTTCCTCCCCCACCTCTCTCCCTCTCCCCTCCTTTCCTCCTTCCTCCCTTCCTTCCTCTCCTGCCTCGCTCCTCCCCTTCTCCCCTCCCTTCCTCTTCTCTCCTTTGCTTTTCCCTCTGTCCATTTCTTTATCATTTCTCGTTTCTCTCTCACCTTTCTTTTCCCCTCCCTTTCTGCTCTTTTGCCTCTTATTCGCTCATTGTCACAGATGCCACCTTTCTGTGTCTCTTTTCGTCTGTGTGCACTTCCCTTACACTCGCTTTCTTTGCATCTACATCTTATCGCCAATTTTTCTCTTTTCCCCGTCACTCCCCAGTCCCTGCCTTGCTGGCTCCCATCCTCCATCTTCCATCCTTCTTGTATTTGCCCCTCCCCCACCTCACCTGACCTGAGCACAAAGGCCAAGGCCTGTCTTTGACTCCGGGGCGAACAGGTACCTGGCTGTGGCTCAGGGGCCCACAGCTCAGTGGGGACTGGAGCCGCTGATGTCCCCGATCCCTGTGGGATGTGAACTTGCCCCGGTTGTGGTGCCCTGTTGGTCAAGGAGTAGGGGTAAGGGTGCAGTCTGGACTCTAGACACGATTCTGTCCAGCATCAGTTCACTCTGACTGCTCCAAAGTGCACAGTTGGGGCCCCAGAGAGGGGGAGAGCTGTCTTCAAGCCAGGAGCAAGTAAGCATGCGTCCCTAGCCAAGAGAGCCTCACAGAGGAGAAAGAACGCTGTTTTTCAGTCGACAGACAGCAAAGCTCCTAAAACCTGCTGGGGACTCTCAGGCCGGCTGTTGCTTTCCTCCAACGATTTCATCCAGGCGTGGGGCACCCGCCAAGACTTCGTAAACATGGGGCACAGACTGTGTGTGAACTCAGGAGGCCCAGGATGGGAGCGAGGCCTTGAATGCCAGGTGGAGGAGCTGGACTGGCTCCTCCCCGCAGTTGGGAGCCAGGATCGGCTCTTGAGGTGGGCAGGCTGCGTCACAACCTGTGTTTGGTGTCAACACCAGCCATGGTGTGTATGGCGAGCAGGCTGGGTTGAGAGGTAGGATGGCCATTTGGTGCAAGTAGAGGGGGAGGCTGGGTCCTCACATGTTGGGGAACGCTTGAGCATGTCCTGAGAGGCGCATGAGCTGGTACGGGTGGCTCAGCTCTGGTCTGCAAACCTCCAGAAGCAGCTTTTCCTATCCGTAGTAGCAGACTATCTTGCTGAGTACTCAGGAGGACAAATTTTTTGGGCATCTCCCATGAGCCTTCCACTAAGGTGGGCACTCAGCATACAGAACTAGCCAAGCCAAACTGGGTCTCTACCATCACAAAGCTCACAGTCTGATGGTGAGACAGAGGGACTAGGTAATTTGCTGACGCTTGACTTGGTGTTGCAGGAAAGCCCTAGAGCTGCGGGAACACAGAAGCAGGGATGCTAACCCAGCCAGGTGGACTGCAGTTCTGTTCTGTAGCCCTACCACAAAGTTTTCCTGAGGTTGTGATAAGAGGGCTTCAACAGTGTCCCCCATTTCAAATTCATGGCTCCCTATAGCTTCAGAATGAAACCTTATCTGGATATAGTCTTTGCAAGTGTAACAAGTTAAGGATCAAGATGAGATCACACTGGATTAGGTGGGTCCCTAAATCCAATGACAGGGGTCACAATAAGAAAAGGCGAGGACACAGGAAGACAAAGAAAAGATGACCACAGAGAGATGAAGGTAGAAATTGGAGCGATGCTGCCACAATCCAAGGAATGCCAGGAGCTACCAGAAGCTGGAAGAATCAAGGAAGATTTCTTCCCAGGAGCCTTTGGAGGGCGCATGGCCCTCTGACATCCTGATTTCAGACTTCAGGCTCCAGTTCTGTGACAAAACACATTTCTATTCCTTTAAGCTTCTGTGTTTACCATGGCAGCCCTAGGAAACTAATGCAGGGGGAAGAAAGTTTTAGGCAGAGGACAGATTGAGAAAGATTGGAAAGGAGAGATAGCACAATACAGCAGAAAGTGTGGCTACAGTGTGGAGGGCAAGGGCAACATTGGAGAAGTGGGGCTACAGAGAGAAACACCAGGCCCTCGTCAGCCATGTTGGGGGCCCATCGGCCGTGTTGGGGCCCCAGGAGAAGCAGGAGGTCTTTGAGGGGGACTGCTTTGGTGGAGGGAAGATTTGCAAGGGGAAGACCAAACATCTAAACAATGTCCAGAGGAGAGAAAGTGGTCATGGAACCTTCGAAGCGATGTCCCTGAGGAACATTTTAATGACCTTATCTATTCAAAAGAGAAAAAAGGAGGATTACTCACCTATGTTCAGCCTTCTGTATGACCATGTAGGAGTCAGAGGGCACAAATACGTTCACCCTGAGGCCAGATGGACGGACAGGGTGAAAAGCTGCAAGGGAAGCAGGTGAGGAAACATTTCAGTGTCAGTGGGCTGGTTCATCTTGGAGGCTGTGAGAGACCATGTAAAGGGGAGCAGGGAGCTGAAGGAGGTGAGGCAGGAGGCTTTGTGAGGAGGAACTTGCAAGTGATTTCAAAGACTCGACATGGCCAGATGCTTATAATAGAGAGCAGTGGGGGCTGTGGCAAACTAGAAACAGAGCAGAGAATACTTTGTTCCAGCCAATACTATGGTATATCTTCAGATCCTGTAAATAGTTCACCTTTTACTTTGCTCCAGCAAATCATTACTATGTGAGAAGGTAGACCTCATGATGAAAGAGCTTTCAAATCATAAATCTAGGTGTGTAAGTGAAATCTCTTAATTAGCACATGCTGGCAACTAATTTCCAAATAGCCACATTAGACTAAAAGTCATTAATTTGAAATCTCTAATCTAGATCATCTTCCTCAATGCACAGAGGAGGAAGGTAAGGCCCAGAGACCCCCACAGGCTTTACAATCAAGGAACCAGGGTCTTAACAACCCACCCAGGGGCCTTTACCAGAGCTTGACCCCCACCTCTATCTTAGAGAAGCAGAGACAGCTCAGGTTGGGGAGAAGTTTCTGAGGTGGGGATACAGCCCCACTAGGCCCCATGCCCAGCTTTGCTGCCTACCCCGCAGGGCCCTAAGACAAGGGAACTTGTTTCTTCCTCATTACACCAAACGGGAGGGCTGGTGAAGTCCCTTCCTCCTCTGACTCCTAGGATTTGAGGAACTCCTGAAGAAAGCAGGAGACCCAGGCTGTAGGCCAGCTTCCCCTCTTTCCTTTGCTCCATTGTGGGGCCTTCACTGCACGTCCCTGTCCAACCTCCACCTGTGAAGGAGGCCACTGCTGTGAGCAGTCTGGAGACCGTCACTGGGGTGTTTTTAGCAGACTGCAAGGGTTCACTGTGAGGCGAGATGGAATCTATCCTTCTGGTATTCTTCCTGCTCTCTTTTCCCCCAAGGACAAACCACACCATGTACCAACAACCCCATTCTACTTTGACATTTTAATCACAGCATGATCGGGATTGAGGTCTCAGACAGTGACTCAAACTGCTGTCTTTAGAGGAGAAGCTGGAGCCCAGGGAGGGCATGGGGTTGACGCTAGGTCACTCAGAGCAGTGTCAGAGCAGTAGAACACTGCTCTTGAATCCACAGTAGCCCATCTGCTGTCCTCTTGTCTTGGATCGAAGGAAACATATGTCCCCGATTATCTTGGGCACCTGAGCAACTAAGAGCCTGGGGTTTTAAATCAAACTGTCCTGGTGTCAATTCACATCTTGGACACTTTCTACAAGATACTTAATTTCTGAAGGTCTCTATTTCCACATCCTGAGATCAGGATGTCACGTCCTACATTAGAGTTTTGTTGTGAAATAAATATGCAGTATTTGATTCATGCAAAACTCCCAGGCTTAGCACATCCAGCACACAGTAGGTGCTCAGTACCGGGTACCATATGAAGTAGATACAAGAGCTTCCTAGTACATCTTCATTAAGTGTGACATAAAGAGGACTCGTGATTGACTAAGTGTTCTGCCCTCTGTGAAGTTGTTCACCTTTCTCTGTTCTCTTTGAGCATCTCCAGGAAACCCTTTTGGATATGAGATGTGGTAATCTTGGGGCTGTTTTTCCTTAACATTTGCTATAAAAAGCAGTGTCTTCCCTCCCCCTTTTATTTTTCTTGTACTCTTTCCTTGAACCCATCCTAATATAGTTCTCATAATCACAGAGAACTGAGATTTTTGTTGATCCCAAAGTAGGACAGGTTTTAAAAATCATGTTTTAGGAATCTGTGAATCCCTAACATATGGCCTGGCATTTAGTAGTACCCAAGTCAGCAAAGAGTGAAGGCCAGAAATAGGTTGCAGGTTGAATGAATAGAATTAGTCCTTCATGTATACATCGGTAGCCATTAGCCAAGGACATGGCAACGATGGCCCTTGTCTGCCAATCACTATTGTCATTGACCACTTAAACTTTTACAACATGCTTGGCATTGTGCTAAGATGGTTATGTCCACCAAGCCTTGCCTTTATATACTGTCTAAGGTAGGTGCTATCATATACCCGTTTTATACCTGAGGAAAGTAAGATAGACCAACTGACTCAGTCAAGGCCGCCTATTAGTAAAGGGCAGAACCATGAGCCTAGCACGACATATCTGGCTCCAGAGGCCACACGGACACCTTCCTCTTGTAGGCAGTGCTGCAACTGACATCTGAAATCCTATGGTTCAGACTAAAAGAGCTGTACCCGATGTTGGGGGAAAACTTGCACTCAGATTTCTTTTGGGATGGAAGGTGATTTGCCCCATGTTAAAGGCATGGGAATTCTGAGGCAAATTTTGAGAGGTGATCTCTCAAAGCCACGTGCCTTGGGAGACATGCATTTGAGCTGAAGATGAAAGACTGAAGTGCACTGATCATTTAGATTTGGGGAGGTTGCAGCATCACAAGCAGAAGGGACAGCTGAAATAAAGACAAAGAGGTGAGAAATTGAATGGACACCTAAGAGCGCAGCAGAGCATTTATGATCATGGTGATGTGTTTCTGTATGTGTGTATGTGGTGAGAGAGGGGGAGCTTGAGGGCCTTGTGCAGGCTAGGGAACTATGATGGATTTGAACAGCAGTGAGATGGCCACATTTGTGTTTTTTTTTTTTCTTCAAGATTTATTTATTTATACATACAAGAGCTGGGGTGCAGGCCAGAGGTTGGGGGTGGTGGTGGTGGTGAGAGGATTCACCAGAGACAGAGTGGGGAACAAAACAAGCAAACTGACTGAAATACACTGCTGAGGGGAGCAGCAAGTGAGACAGGAGAGGTCTGCTGCAACATATGGGAAGCTCCCTGGCCAGGGATTGAACTCATGCTGCAGTGGCTGCGGATAGCTTCATAGTGCTGAGACTTAACCCCTTGCACCACCAGGGAGGCCCCACGTTTGGGTTTGAGAATGATCTCTGTGAAGAACAGGTTGGATTAGGAGAGAAGGCAGAGAGAGAAACTGGCAGGGAGGCTGGCAAGAGTATGAATCTGGAATTGGAACAATGGTGGAGGTAGATGGAGAGAGTCAGGCTATGGGGTGGTTAGACCCAAATTTCTTTGTGAGTCTATCGAAGGACAACCAGTATGCCAGCCTCACAGAGAAGACATAGCACAGGATTTGAAATTCAGAACTGGGGGGTCAAGTCCTGACATTACTATTTTGTAGCTGGGTGACATGTGAAAAAATGCCCAATTTTTGAGAGCAAGCTTTTTGCTGCATCCAAAAAGTGGGAGTCATAATTCTCCTTCCCAATTTAAAAAGTCCAGGTGTCAACCTCTGCCGCCTCATAGACCCTTTGTCATTGTTAATTTCCTCCCCTCCTCGCCATTTGCTTCACTCTTGCTGCCCTTATGAGCATTCGCTCCCTCCCTCCCACCCCCTAACTGCCCAGCTTCCCTCTCTCCGTCCCTCTTTCCCCAGGATGCCAGAAATGAAATAACATTCTTTGCGTGTTTGTTCTAAAACTCCTGGCAGCCTTCCCAGAGACCCCTGGCTGGGTCAGGACTCATTTGCATTAGTTTGTGGGAGGCCAGAATGAAGGGGAAGGAGAGGCCCTGTTTCAGGGAGTTTCATCAGGCATCCCTGCCAGAAAAAGGAGATGTTACTATTTCTTTCTGGGAAACATTCACAGATTCAAACAAGCAAGGAAGGTTGAGGGGCTGTCTCCCTTGTGGAGGGCGGGTGAGCTGCCCGACTCCCCCAGCTGGATCCAACTGCCCACATCCGCCCTGATCACAGGTCCATCCCCAGACAGTGCTCCTTCGATGTGTGCAGTAACTTCATGCCATCACTTTCTCAGTCACATCGATGACATGTGACAGGGAGCGGGGAGAGAACACAGGGCCAAGGAAGAACCTCAGAACCTCAGGATAAATAAACAGCAATGTTGCTGGCTTCTAGATAGATATGAAATCAACCAAAGCATCTTTTGTAAAAAACATCAGAGGTACTCCTTGGAGATTTTTGTTTGTTTGTTTTTGCTCTAATGCTGTGAATTTTTAAATATGTTGTCTCGAAGTTGCACTTTCTTCCAAGAATCTCAGTCCCCCTTGTCCAAATCTTGATAACCAATGGAAGGCCAAAGGGAGCCCCCTGCAGCCAATTCCAGAGTACCATTGGGCGCATGCCATGCGCTGACCCCAGAGGCGTGGGTTCTGCCACTCACAGAGAGGCAGGGTGAGTTCCTGGTATTTTACTGGCTGACCTTTCTTCATTTCCCAGCCTTCTTTTTCAGTTTGTAGACTGGGGATGTCTTCTTTTGGCAAGACTTTTCCTCCGGTTTTTCTGACGGTATCTGTGTAAATAATTTGGAATAAAGATTAAAAAAATCATTGATAGGAATGACTATTACTTAAAGAATTCTTTCCTAAGTTAACTCTTCCAATCTTCTCATTAACCCAAGAAGGACGATCATTCCATCATCCTCATTTTATAGATGAGATGAGCACAACGCAGACGCGTTCGCATAGTTCAGATTGCCTGTCCTCATGCACTAGTCGGGAGCAGGGCCATGATTTAAATTCAGACAGGCCTGCTCCAGAGCCCAGGTCCCTCCTCATTGACCAGTCTAGCCAGCCTAGGAAGCCATTGCATTTAATGAGCTACTGGATACCAGGCTGTGTGTCTTCACCCACCCCCGGGCCTTGGCACATGCTGAGCTCTTACTCACCTTTCATGCCTTCTGTTGTTTCCTCAGAATAGCATGCTGGAACCCCTAACCTAAATGATGTTCTCCATCTCTTCCCTTTACTACAGTTACGAAGCTGTTCAATGACATAGCTATGTGTGTGTTAATGTCTATCCCCAATTAGATTTGATTGCCCATAAGGGTAGAGATGGTGTCTGTTTTATCTCTGTACATGCAACTGCACACATAGAGAAGGCACTCAGTAAATATTTATTGCACAAATAAATTAATGCATTTAATTATAGTTACAATCCCATGAGACAGAACTATCCCCCCTCACTCAAGAGACAAAGAAATAAAGGTTCATTCATGGAAGTTTGATAAACTTCCCAAAGCCACCAAGGGAGTGGATGGCAGAACAAGTATTTGAAAGCAGTGTTCTATTTTTTTTCCATGTATTCTTCTTTTTTTTTAATATATATTTTTATTGTTATTTATGTCTTTGAACAAAACTAGTATTTGGACCTCAGAGGTCATGCTTTGAACCTCTGCTTTACATCCTCTCTTGTAAAACCCTACTGGGGACACAGAGAGGAATGAGACGCAGTGTCTGCCCCAAAGAGCTCCCTGTTCTACTGGGAGGAGCCAGATGTGCATATAAACCACCATTCTACAAGTCAATTAAGATTGCTGAGCCAGTTCTATCAAATGATAGAGATCATGAGCTGGGATAAAGGGAGGGAGAATAAGTTCTCGACAGACAGGAACAGCCTCTTCCTGCCTTTCATTGGCACACAGTGTCTAAGGGTGTTTTCACATATAGCATCCTCCCTAATAGCTCTGGTGTTCCTTTGTTCCACTCGTTTTCAGTGTTAGCTCTGCCCTACATTTTGGGGGTCCAGAGACGGACTACACTTCAGTCCTGCCTCCATGGAGCTCCCGATAAAATGTGATCCACGATAAGAGAATTCAGAGGAGAAAATACCTCTCCCTTCAGGGAAAACTAATCAGAAAGGATTATATTTTATTTGAGCTTTAAAGAATGAATAGCATCTGTACGATGAAATTGAGAGAGAAGGGAAAAGGAATCATAGGTGCAAAGGGGAAGACAGCATGGCGATTCTAAAAATTCAAGTCATCAGGGTACAATGGGGCACATGTGGGTGATGAGGCTGAAGGGGTTGATAGGACTCAGACAATAAAGGGGCTTTGTTGCCCGTCTAAGAGGGATGGACTTTATCTTGAGGGGAAGGGTAACCATGAAGTGTTTTGAGCCAGCTGCTCCATAGACATTGTCAGAGATGGGCAGTAGGTTGGAGATGGAACAACTGTAGGGAGCCAACTAGGTAGCTATTTGAGAGACCTGGATGAGAGGTCTAATGCAGGCCAGGGTTAGAAGGAAGGATGATGGATGAGGGGTGAAGGTGAGGGGTGAGCTAGAGAAAACTCAGCAGCATGTCCCAATTTATCCTGCCTGCTGGTTGAGATCTACCTCAGCCTCTTGTCTCTCACAATACTGGGGACAACCATAAAGCATTTTCCAAGCACCTACATTAGACTAGAACTATCTTCTGGAAGATAAAAAGTATAGTTGAGTTGGCAAAAGTTTCCATGATTCCCTTTGTGATTTTTAAGAGTCCTCGAATCTCATCTGTGTCTGAAACAGGAAGAAATTCTGTGGGTGTGCTAGACTGTGGGAGGGGCTGGTGGGGTGAAAGAACTGGGCATGGGTTCTCTCTCCCCACAGGGCCTACATGCCCATGGGGAGGATAGCACAGGAGGGATTGATGAGGATGGTGTCCTTTGTGGCTTGTTGTCCCAGCCACTAAGATACTCAGAGGGAGAAGCAGGTTGCCCCACCTGAGCAGGTGTGAGCCTTTCCGGGAGCCTGGAAATCTGGTTCTGGGCCAGGTAGAGTGAGAGCTGACCAGGTCCGCGTAATCAGCTTCAGCAGGGCCGAGCAGAGGGAGGTCCTCCTCCTGGGGCAAGGTAACAACTACCTACACCCCACCCTTGAACTAATAGAAGTGCACCAGGTACCATGTTAAGTGTGTGATAGACCAATATTATCTTGTTGGATCTTCACAATACCATTCTGAAGGATATTTAAAGATATATGACAGTCTGAACTCTCAGATGCAGGAGACAGAAATTTAAGTCAAAGTTGCTTATGGAAAAAGAAAATGTTTCTACTTATCTCACGGGGAAACCAGACATGTGACTCCGGGAGTTCAGATGGTGCTCTAAGGACCCTGTCTCTCTCCCTCTCTCTGCTTAGCTTTGCTATGGTGTGAGCTCATCCTGAGTTTGATTTTCCTTATGGGGGGTGGAGATGGACCCCGCCAGTATGTATACACTTTGACCATCCTTCAGACCTGTCAGCTCACAAAAAGAATCTCTCTCCCATCAACACCAAGGAAAGGAATCTGATTGCCTTGCATGGGTGACGTCGTCACCACTTGCATGGGTGACGGGAGAGGGACAGTCCCATCCAAATCTCACTGAGAGGCGGAGAAATGGTTCTGGATTGGAGACGGGAATTGTGCTTCCAGGAGCCGAGGAGTCATAAAGGCTGGACAAACAAAAGTGAAAACAGCCTCTGTTGTCCTCGGTGTCTTATCATCCCCGTTACACAGACAGGGAAATCGAGGCTCATGGAGGTGAAGCACAGAGCAGTGTCCATATCCAGATTTTCTGATGCCAACAGCCGGGATCCTTCACCACTGCCCTGCCCTGTCCCCCACGCAGTGCTCCATTTGAGGAAGGTGGCAAGAAGAAAACCCCACTCAGCTCCAGCAACCAAACTGACCAAAAGGGGAATAGCGGAGGAGGGCCACAGAGGAAGGGCCGGGGTGACTGGGAAGCCGGGCCTGGAGGGACTCGCTCAGATGCCCTGCCCTCACATCCGGGAAACAAGCTGAGCCAAGGACGCCAGGGCTCATTGTTGGCGTCACGTGAAGGCTGGTGGCCGGCCCAGGAGCTGGAGATCAGCCATGTCTTGGTGCCGTCTGAGTCCTTGGACCCATCCAGACCTCACAGAGATTTTTCTGCAAGAGGGAACAGTTTTGTCTTCCAAGTCAAGGTGAGGAGCCCTCACCCAGCAGTTGATTAAGTGCCGCTCTATCACTCTGCCACTGTGTCCTTGATGAAAAAGCCCCCTCTCCACCCTCCCCGCAAACATCAAATTCTCTGAATGGAAAATGTGGGCTATAAACCCTGCTTTGTCTTGCTTTCAAGGTTATTTACGTAATAAGCTTTGTGAAGGGTAAATTGATAGGTGTCAGGGATACATGCGTTCGTTTGCTTTAATCATGGAGACGAAAATAAAATGCAGAAAGTCTGGAGATGGGACAATGAAGCTCTGTGTGCCCACCAGGCAGGATGAATAGGCGTCAGGACTCTGTCCCATCTGCTCCTGAGCGCTTTCTTTTCTCCGAAAAGAAATTAAAATGAAAGAGACACCGGAAGATGGCTTTATCTCCCCTTCTCTCCAAAGACACAACCACTGGCCTGAATTCATCCGTCTAGGCCAAAGAGCAAAGCGAGTTGGTATAGGAGTGTTTGTTGGCACGCTTGCTTGCTCTTTCACGTCCACCAGCACTTCAGGTCAGCACACTGAAACCGCAGTGCGTCCAGCTGACACTTGCAGCTCTTATAATTATTATTTATTATGAATATTTATTCCATTTCTGGAACAACCATATATTCAAAGCCAAAGCACAGAAAGTCCCCCTGGGTCTTATCTCTCTTGGGAACCTTCCCCTCCCCACCCCTGCCCCACTTTTATGTCAATACCTGTAAGAAAATAAATAAATATTTTAATAATGTATTCTTCTAATCTCATGCTTACGCAAAGCCTTACGTCTCTGAGAGCTTGTCCAGCCGTGGCGGAGTCTTATCAGGGCCGGATGCCCCAACCGGGCCCAGCCAGCCCGCTGCCCTCATTCTGGTAGCTCAAGGTTCCTAGAGGCCAGTGTGTCCAGCCGACCAGAGAGGCTTATCTTCATGGGGCAAAGGGAGCCGGAGGGCGGCTGGGGTTCCAAGATAGAAGACAGAGGCTGTGTAGGGTCACCTGAGTCCAAAGCAGTGGCTGAGGGAAGAGGGAGTGCGTGTGGTGTGGCGGGAAGCACACAGCCCAGGTGGTGCAGGCAGAGCGACCTGGGTCTGAATCCCAAGTTCTGCCAGATCCCAGTGTCCTTCCAGGGTGACCCACACCCCCAGACTGCCTCTGCAGTGTGCACTGAGAGTGAGACAGGAAGGGGCCCCTCCCTCCCAGCTTTCTCAGGAAAACTGGGATCAGGCATGTAGCACCTGTCCCTCCTGACGCTGCCTCACCAGGCGCAGTGGAGACGCCATCTATAAGTGACGCCCTATAGTAGTTGTCTTTCTCTCTCTGCTTGTTTGACTTAGCCTAATGCCCTCCAGAGTCGTCCATGTTGTGGCAAATGATGGGAACATGTTTACGGCTCAGTAATATCCGTGCGTGTGTGCACGTGCGTGTGTGTGTCACATTTCCTTGGTACATACATCTGTTGACAGGCAAGGTATTGCTGTCTTAGACCATGGCTTTTGTGAATAATGCTTCAGTGAGCGTGGGTATGCAGGCATCCTCTTTTGTTTTTTCGGATCATGTGATAGTTCTATACTTTCCCTGCTGTCTGGTTTGCCAGCGGTTCGTGTGGACGTGTCTTACCTTTTCAAGTTGCGTTGTAAATGCCTTTTCGAATTAGGATGAAAATGTTGTTAACTCATGGCAGGACTACTGTGTAACACAAGGACCACAGATTTGGGGTTCCATAGGCTCTGAAATTGGACCCTTCTCTTGAATTACCTATCTATGTGATTTAGGGATGTTATTTCATCTCTGAGACTATTTATTTGTAAATATAGACAGATATATGATCTCATACTTAAGATTGTTGTAGAAGTAGATTAAATAATAGGGAGTCAATGATTGGCAAAGACTGAATATATATGCGTGTGTGTGTATATGTGTATATATAGGTGTGTGTGTGTGTATACACGTGTATATATATCTGATATATATATATATATACACGTGTATATATATACATATATATGTGATATATATATATATATGATGTATTTCTATATCTGTATCTTATTCCCTATCTATGTCTTATCTGGCCAAGTAAACCAGGAGCTCCTGAAGAGCAGGGCTTATTTCTGTTACTTTTTAATCTCTTGCCATGTAGTGTCCACTGGTGCATTGGATTGCTGGGCTGCACTAATCCGGGGCTTATTTGAGAGTGACATACAGAAAGTGCACATATGGAGAGACACATGCACACACCCCCTTAAAGAATAAGCCTGGGAAGATAAAGCCTGTTGAGATAAAAATCTAGAACCTCCCTGAAACCTGGGAGGAGCATATTATCCCATTGTCCCTGTATTATTTCACCCCTATCACCCGCTAACCTCCCAAGAGGGAGGGAGACAAACTCAGGGTGACAATGTTAAATTGACAGAAAAACATCAAACTTTCATTCCAGCTACTTTGCATTCCAAAGTATAAAACCAGCCATTTCCCAACACCCACCCTTCCAAGGCAAGACATTATCCTTTTCAGGAAGGGGGTGAAATAGGACTTAGATCAAGGCAAGAAATCCCAAACCATTGAGACGTGCTGTGGCCAAGGGTTAAAACCCCTGGCTCTGACATCAGACTGCCTGGGTTTGAATCCCAGCTCTGCCACTTTGCAGGCGGGACAGCCTGGACAAGTTCCCTAACCTCTCTGTGCTTCCATTTCTTTCTTTGTAACAATGGGACAACAGTAAAACCTACTTCATGACAGTGTCAAGGGAAACGGGCATGTTGCACATTGTACACGTGCTTCATTTGTCCAAAAGCAACTGCCTCTGGGGTGTGACATGGGACACTTAATTGTCCCATGGAGTTATCAAGATGTAGTAACAAAGAGGGAGGCTTTCGAATTGGACAGGTTGGGTTCAAACCCTGGTTTACCAATTCTGGTTGAAGGAACATGAGAAAATCACAGCAAATTATAGCTTCATTTTAAAATACAAAATAGTAAAAATATCCATTATTTAGCAGGACAATGGGAGAGTTACCAGCAATTCATGTGACATTCCTAGCAAGATGCTTGACCTAAGGGGTGTACAAAGTACATGGCTGTAAGATCTACAATCCTTCGGTCAGTGTCTCCTTGTCACTCATCTGTAAGTGAGGTCTGGGGAAGTCAAGAGAGACCGACCTGTTCTGTCATCCCCAGAATTCAGTACATGACATAGTAGAGACTCAATTCTCCCTCCCTGAACATATCTGATGCAGGTTGGCAGGGTCTGTATCTCACCAGCCACTCACTGATCCATCATCTTGTCAATGTAACTCATCGGGTACTTCTGTGGGTCCCCTTGGAAAGGGAAGAGAAGGGTGGAGAATGCACACCAGGCTTAGAAGTGACCCTCACACTCTCACTAACAGTCCTCTGTAGAGAAAAAACTCACATGGTCCCAGGTGTAAAGAGAATATGAGATTTTCTGAGGCTGGGATATGATGTGGTGTGGTGTGGTGTTATTGAAGATCTACCAAGTGATACAGCCCACTTTTTGACACTGTAAATAAATCAGACTAAATCCTCATTGTTAGGAATTTTATATTAGGTGGGGTGACAAATAAAATCAATGCATATAACAAACAAGGAACACATATTAGAAGCTCATAAATATTAGGAAGAGGGCCTCCCTGGTGGCGCAGAGGTTAAGCACTGCGTTGTGGAGATGTCGGCAGCAATGATGTGAGTTCGATGCCCGGCCGGGGAGATTCCCACATGGCGCGGCAGACCTCTCCTGCCTCGCCCGCTGCTCCCCTCAGCTGTGTATTTCCATCCATCTGCCTGTTCTGCTCCCCACTCTGTCTCTGGTGAACCCTCTCACAGCCCCACGCCTCTGGCCTGTACCCCAGCTTGTATGCATAAATAAATAAATCTTTAAAAATAAATAAATAAATATTAGGAAGAAAAATATAGAGCAGGCTCAATGTTATTCTGATACACTTCTAGGTGGAGTGATTGGAGGATATTTGAGACTTGAAAAGGGAATCTCCTGGAACAGGAGGCACTGACAAAAATTTGCTAGCGGTAAGGGAAGGAAATGGAAGAGAATCTCCCAAGCAGAGAAGAGCCAGAGCAGGGTCTCGGGAGCATGACAGTGGCTCACGGTCCAGACCCACTGTATTGAAAACAGGTGTTTATTTCTATTTAGCAAGGAAGAAATGCAAGTAAGGATCCTTAAGAATGGTCATTCTACCATTTGAACTGCTACCACCAACCAAGAATTGGGCTGAGGGTATCTTATCTACCATGCAAAATCCCACCGACCTTGATGCAGATGGAGCTTTGTTTATTTTACTGACAAGAAGACCTGAGACCAGACAAGAAGTATTTGCCCCCCATCACACAGCCAGTAAGCAGCAGAGATGATACTTAAACAGAACTTTTCCCACTGCCAAGCCCTACCCCTAAACTCTGCATCATGCTGAGAACTTGAACAGTTCTGTTAAGACTCCTTCCTTTACAAGTAAACCAAACCCCTAACTACCCTTGAAAGGTTTTTTTGAAAAAGATTTATTTTATTTATACATACAAGCTGGGGTACAGGCCAGAGGTGTGGGGCGGCGAGAGGGCTCACCAGAGACAGAGAGGGTAGCAGAACAAGCAGATCAGAAATACACTGCTGAGGGGAGCAGCAGGCGAGGAAGGAGAGGTCTGCCGTGCCATGTGGAATTCTCCCCTGCTGGCCATTGAACTCGGTTGGTTTTGCCGTCGCCGCTGCTGACAGCTCCACAGCACAGTTCTTAATCACTGCGCCACCGGGGAGGCCCTACCCTTGAAAGTTTTTATGGAAGGTCCCCAGGTTTTCCTTAAGTAAACTTTTTTACTTACATGAAATAGAGGACATGGACTGGACAGGAAGTGCTGAACCAAACTCAGAGATCAGAAAGCTAAAAGCTAAAAGATCCATAACCCTAAATTCCTACCATGACGCCACTTGGGGGGCAAGATCCTAGGATACTTCTAGGGGCCTCTCTAGTGGCACAACAGGTTAAGTGCAGCACCATGAAGCTATCCGCAGCCACTGCAGCACAAGTTCGATACCCAGCCAGGGAGATTCCCACGTGGCACAGCAGACCTCTCCTGTCTTGCCCACTGCTGCCCTTGGCATTGTATTTCAGTCCATCTGCCTGTTCTGCTCGCCACTCTGTCTCTGGTGAATCCTCTCACCACCACCCCATACCTCTGGCCTACACCCCAGCTTGTATGCATAAATAAATCTTTTTAAAAAAGAGAAAGCTTTAAAAAATAAAGTCTGTGAAATTAAAAAAAAAAAGATCCTAGGATCCTTCTAGACTGACCCCATTGGTTTTGATTTTAAAGCTTTTTTTTAAAATCTAATTTACATACTATGCAACTCACCCTTTTAAAGCATGCAATTCAGTGACTGAGTATTTACAAAGTTTTGCCACTAACAACTAATCTCTGAGCATTTTCATTATCTAAAAAGAATCTGCATACCCATTAGAAGTCACCCCTTTTGCCCCCTCCTGTCATCTCTGACAATCTTGAAACTACCTTCTGTCTCTAGGAATTTGCCTATTACAGACATTTCACGGAAATGGGATTATACAACTTGAGGGCCTTCAGTCTGGATTTTTTCACTTAGCATAATGTTTTTGTGGTCAAATAATATTCAGGTGTGTGAGTACCAACATTTTCCCACTCATCAGTTGATTATCCATTCATCAGTTGATTGACATTTAAGTTGTTTTCCACTTTTTTACTGTAATGCGTAATGCAGCTCTGACCATTTATTTGTGCCCATGCTTCTCTGCAGACATGTGGCCACAGTTCTTTTAAGTATATACCTTGGAATAGAAGTGCTAGGTCATATGTTAACTCTGTGTTTAAAATTTGAGAGGAACAGCCAAATGGTTTCCCAATAAGGCTACACCATTGTACATTCCCGCCAGCAATATGTGAGGCTTACAATTTCTCCCATCCTTGCCAACACTTGTTATTTTGTGTCTTTTTTATTATAGCTGTCTTAGTAAGAGGTGGTGTCTCATTATGGTTTTGATTTTTATCTCCCTAATGACTAATAATGTTGAACAAATTTTCATGTGTTTATTGATGATTTGTATATCTTCTTTGGAAAAATGTTAAAATCCTTTGCCCATTTTCAAATTGCACTACTTTTTCTTGTTGGGTTGTAATGCATCATGCTGTAGTCTGAATATTAGACCCGTATCAACCATTTTCAAATGTTTTCTATTCTGTGGATTGTCTTTTGATAACCATTTTCTTTGTTCACTTGTGCTTTTGGTCACCTATCAATCCAGGTTCATGAAGATTTGTTTCTCAAGTTTATCTAAAAGTTTTACAGTTTTTGCTTTTACATGTAGGCCTTTGATCCATTTTGAGTTATTTTTTAATATGTGAGATGAGATCCAACTCCACTCTCTCTCTCCTGAGTCTATCCAATTCACCCGCATCATTTGCTGAAGAGACTATTGTTAGAGACTATTTTTTACCCATTGAATTGTCTTGGCACCCTTGTTGAAAATCAGTTGACCACAAATGGATGAGTTTATTTCCAGACTCTCAATTTTATCCCATTGATCTATATCTATCCTTCTACTAGTATCAGACAGTCTTGATTACTGTCATTTTGTAGTAAATTTTAAAATTGGGATGTGTGAGTCAACTTTGTTTTATTTTTCAAGATTATTTTGTCTATTCTGGGTACCTTGCATTTCCATATGAATTTTAGGAATAGCTTTCCAATTTCTGCAAAAAGGAAAAAAAAAATTAGCTTGGATTTTCAAAGACATTGTGTTGAGTCTATAGATAAACTTGGATAGCATTTCCATCTTAATGTTAATTCTTCCAGTCCATGAACACAGAGTGTCTGTCTATTTATTTGTGTCTTCTTTAATTTATTTCAATTTATAGTTTTCAGTGTGCGAGTCTTGCATTCCTTTGTTAAATTCATACCTAACTGTTTTATTCTTTTGGGTCTACTATAAAAAGTGAAATCGTCCTAATTTTATTTTCTGATTCTTTGTTGTTTGTATATAGAAATAAATTTGATTTTGTGTATTAATACTGTAACCTGTAACCTTAATGAACTTGTTTTTCCTTTAAGTTTATTTTTTGTAGATTGTGTTTGATCAGGTTATCTACAAATGGAGATAGTTTCACATTTTGTTATACTATCTGAATGGCTTTTATTTCTTGTTCTTGCCTAATTGCCCTGTCTAGAACTTACAGTGAAATGTTGAATAGAAAAGGAGAAAGCAGACATCCTTGTTTTGTTTCTGATCTCAGAGGGAGAGTTTGCAGACTGTTACTCTTGTGTATGATGTTAGCTGTAGATATTTTATAGATGCCCTTTGTCAAGTTGGAGAAGGTCCCTTCTACTCATAGCTTCTTGAGTGTTTTTATGATGAAAGGACATTGCTGTGTTTTGTGAATGCTTCTTCTGTATCTTTTGAGATGATCATGTGATTTTTGTCCTTTTTTCTATTCATACAATATATTACAGTCATTGATTTTAATATGCTAAATCAGTCTTTCATAGGATAGCTCCCACGTGGTCATAGTAGACAATTCTTATGCGTGGTTGATTAGTATTTTTGGTTAGTATTTGGTTAGTATTTTGTTGTGTCTATATTTATGTGGATATTAGACTTAGATTCTCTTCCCTCATGGTGCCTTTCGTTTTCGTATCAGGGTATTACTGGCCTCATACAATTAGTCGGCAGTGTTTCCGCCTCCTCTATTTTCTTTGGAAGAGTTTGTGAAGGATTGACATTAATTGGTGTTAATATTTGGTAGAAGTCACCAGTGAAGACTGTTTTATAGGGGAAATAAAAAATGCAGGCTCTGTGGGGAAGGACTTCAGTCAAGGTCATACTGTCAATCAAGAGCAAAGCCAGGGCAGCCCCAGGTTCAGACCCACTAGCTCATTGTCCTTAATTCTCGTTGTTACTGAAAGCAAGTATAATTGTCACTCTGTAACTGATGAGGAAACTGAGGCTCAGAGACACGGTGCCACTTGCCTGCACACCCAGTGCTGAGCTAGAGCTCTAACCCCACCTTACGAGAAGCAATGGCCTTATTATTTATAACACTGTCCAGGACAGTCTCCTTTGTTGAGGGGATTGACATTCAAGAAACATTGTTCCCACTTTATCTCATTGGAGTGCCATGAATATGCAAGACAATCAAGAAAACATTCACAGTACCTACCACTGTTCTAGATGTTTTCCATATTGTTTCATTCTCACATCACTCTTATAAGGCAAAAACTGTTGATTCCATTTG
The DNA here is from genome assembly GCA_004024925.1 of Scalopus aquaticus. NCBI lineage: Eukaryota > Metazoa > Chordata > Mammalia > Eulipotyphla > Talpidae > Scalopus > Scalopus aquaticus. Next base: position 8,213 of record PVIJ01002409.1, on the reverse strand, counting down.
ACAGGCATGAAAACTGAAGCTCCCAGAGGAAAATAGGAAGCAGAAGTAGACAGAGCCATGACACAAACTCAGTCCTAAGGCTCCCAAATGCAGGCCTTGTTCCTTCACCCCACCCTACTCTTCACACTTGCGAAAGCACAATTCACATATAAGGTGGAGACTGAGCTCAGTTCAAGTAGATAAGAACCATCCTGCGTATAGTGTTTCTTCATTTAATGCCCAAGGGTAATTCCAAGTTGACAATCTCAGTTTGTTTTCCTCTCTTCTCAACTTGACTTTTCGCAAAATGCAATCTCAAAAGGCACCATGAAAGAAAAGAAAGCATTTAGGGTCAGAAATGGAAAGAGAAGCAATGTCAGTGTTGGAAGAGGCCGATGGGCGATGGTGTTCCTATACTAAGATCTAGTGCTTGTCAAAAGTTGGGAACATGGAGTTCATCCTCCTAATAAACGCTAATCGCCTCTGAGCTGTGACTCAAGACCCAGTTGGGACCAATGAACACCCTATAATTCTATCTATTTGGAAACAGCACTGGACTTTGAGTTAGAAGGCTTATGCTTGGGTCTGGCTGGACTACCAGACCTCTGTACAGCCTTGGGAAACTCAATTCAAATCTCCATGGCTCACTTACCTCCTTTTAAAAATGGATTAATAACACATACCCCTTAGGCAACTGCACAGAGAACAGAAGACAACAGTATAAAAACACCCAGCACCAAGTCTGGGACAGAGTTGGTGGCCAGGAAATGTGTGTGGAATCTCTCAACATCTGTCATGATCACTAAGTCCTCACAGCACCCCTGTGGGAATACCAAATGATACCTGGGGCCCAGAGAGCTCAAATAATCTGACCACAGCCACATAGCTCGTTTCTGACAAACCGTGTTCTCTCAATTCAACATGCTTCCAAGTTATGTCTTCCTACAAAAACATTCCTATGATTGAAGTCATTTAAAAATTGCTGTTCTTATCTGGATTTCAGAGACACTGTTCAGTATTCAATAAGGATGTGAGAGAAAGGTTGCAATTTGTTTTAACGTGTTCAGGAATACAAGATGAAGTGGAATAAATGGGCATGGCAAGGCTAATTCATTCCTTGACATGGAACCATAAAATTAATCTGGATCTGCTTTACCTTGAATGTTCTCCAACTGAGAACTATGGTCAGCCCAACTATGTATTATCTGTCATGTAGCCTACCCCCTGAACAAAAGAGGAGGGGGAGAAGGGGGATAAGAAAGGGAAGAGATGAAGAAAACGGAGAGCTATTGACAAAGCCAACTCAAGCGCTAACATGTATTTTCTTTCAAGAGAGGTCAGGTTGTGCTTGATAGGCCAATGAATAGGCTCACACAGGCCCTTTGCATGGTATTTGTATATTAAAATCCCTTGGCCTCTTCACTTCTTTGGGGCTTTCCAGCAGGGAGGGCAGTGGTTGTCCCATTGTTTTATAGGAGAAAATGAGAGTTTGGTAGGTGGTAGATACCTCAGTTTGCAGGTGGGCCCTTCAGTGCAAGTTCAAGACATAGCCCACTATTTTGAAAGCAGGAAGAAAGGACACATCTGAAGCAGATGTAGGGACAAGAGCAAGTCCTGCTGACATTCTCTTGGCACTGCATCCATTTCTGGTTCACTGGGCCATCTCCCAGTGCATGTGAGCTATGTGAGAGCAAGGACCCTGCTGCCCTGCGTGAGTATTTATCCCTTGCTTGGCAGCGTCGGGCATCTAGTTGGTGGCCCACTGGTGGCAGATACTCGAAATGGAGCTACTGTGATAGTAATACTCATCCCTCACTGCAGTACTGGAGATACACTCGACACAATTGCTTTGTAAATCAAGTTACATTGATTTAATTTTAAACGTCTGTCCTCTCATCATCCATTTCTGAGTTCTGGTGCTCTTGGCACCATGAATTTTAGGTAATGCTCACATCCCAGTGAATTTGAGTGGGGAGGAGCCAGGCAGAGCAGTGGATGTCTAGCGTGGTTTCCAGGTCACTGTTGCCTCTGCCTGAGGTTAGCACCACCATTGGTTTCCAGACTTGGCCTGCCCCCAGAGCTCGCTCTGCTGGCTCCCCCTACCCCTGATTCCTTACCTGTTAGCTCATGCAGCTGGAGGGGCTGGAGGGAGTGCAAGCGGGGTGCAGCTGTTTGGGGTCCAACCACAGGCTGCCTCCCTCACCTTTGTCCGAGGCAGGGCCTCCCAATCACACCTCAGACTGGGTTGTTTTGAAAGCAGAAACCAGGACTGGAGTCCTTAATACCATGACGCTCTCTCTGTGCCGGGCACAGGAATTAAATATTTATGTTGGCAGAGAGCATGGGTTGTCAGTCCGGGCTGGGAGATAAGGAGGCTGGTTTTGGTGCTAAGGAGCGGGTGGGCTGCACAGGGAACAGAGCAGGACCCACTGTAGCCGCCAGCTGCTCTTCCCAAGTCTGGCTTTGATGCTCCTGGTGGTCAAGAGAACAAAGCTATTTTACCCAGCAGCCTGCACCCCGCTGAGGAAACTTCGGACATCTGAATTGTGACAGGCAGTTGAGGCCATCTTGCTCAGTGCCCTCATCTTATAGGCGGGCACCTCCCAGCATAGAGCATGGTTGGACTTGCCCAGAGACACATACTGCTCATTCTGGAGTCGCCCCAGGTCTTCAGCAGGCAGTTGTGCTATTTAGACCTGGGATCAACAGAGCTGTGTGACCTTGACCAAGTCGTCTGAATTCACGGCAGATAGCATTCACTGTGTATCTGTAAAATGGGAGTGATGTCTAACTGTGGGATCAAATCAAATTAATTAGGCCAATGATTTTATGCTGGGTACTGTCAAAGTTCTAGCTCGGGCTCAGCAACTTTTCTCTAGGGGCCCAGTGAGTAAATATTTTAAGCTTTGTGGGCCATGTGGTCTCTTTGCAGTGACTCAACTGTACAACTGTCATGTGAAAGTATCCCCAGAAAATACATTTTAAGAAAAGGAGTGTGACCACGTGCCATTAAAACTTTATTTATGAAAACTTGCAGCAGCCCAGACTTGGCTGGTGGGCTGGAGTCTGCTGACCGATTCCTAGACCCTTAGAAGTTGTTATAGTTGCTATTGATGACATAGCAAATAATCCCATAATTTAGTGGCTTCAAACAACCATTAGATCATGCTTATGGGTTCTGTGGGTTGGAAATTAAGACAGGACACAGCCGATTGGGCTGTCACTGCTCCATGATGTCTGGGGCCTCAGCTACAAGCGCCCAGAAGCTGGGGGCGACTTGACTGCTTGGGCTGGAAATGACCTGAAGGCTCCTCGTGCATCTGGAACCTGCGCTGGGACGACACGAACACCAGGACTGCTGAAACGCCTAGCCTGGCTTCTCTCTGTGATCTGGCTGCCTCTCAACGGCGGAGAGTGGGGGGGAAGGGCCTCTGTGTCTTCAGATACGTCACATGGAGGCTCGAGGCTCCAGGTGAGAACATCTCTGCAAGCAATGTGTACACTGTGTTGCCTTTTAGGACCCAAACTCAAAAATCATGCTGTGTCCTTCCACTCCATTTCATTAGTCAAAATACTTGGGGACCCACCCACATTCAAGGTGAAGGGACGTAGACCCCTGCTGCTCAGTGGGAGCAATGCCAAAGAATTGGAGGGATGGGGCTTATTTCAAAGCCATTGTAGAAGAAATTCATAATCTCAGTGCACATGTGCAGCGCACAGAGTGAATAATAGCAAATGCTTACTGAGCATGCGCCAGTCCTGTTGTGACTGCTTTATTCCTCCAGCATCCCTTTGGAGTTGGCAGTGTTACCATCCCCACTTTAAAGACTAGCAACACTGGAGAACAAAGAGGCCATAAAGAGAGTAGGTTGTGGAACCAACATTTGACTCAGGTAGTTGAGCTCCAAAGTCTCTTCTAAACACCACACACCCTGTTCATTGTGACGAGGAGAGCAAGGATGTGCTTTCTGCTACAGGAGCAGAACTGGACCAAGAACCTGGGTCTCTGGACTGCCAGGTGTCTAGCAATTTTCCCGCCAACACCCAGTTACAGACATCATTGCACACCTACTCTGGGCCCAGAATGTTCTGGGCGTTGTGCGTAGTCCAAGGAAAGAGGCCTGGAAGCCTCAGTTGGTTCAGAAGAGTCCAAACATCTGGATGGGGAAGCTGAATTCTGATTTGATTTTCACAAGCTCTTGAGATGGAATCTTTGTTCCCTTTGACAGATCAGGAGACTACGGTTTGGCGGTTAAGTCACTGCCAACCCCGGAGCTGGCGGGGTCCAGATTCAAAGCCAGAGCAGCCGCGTGTGCAAGCCCATGCTCTTGGCAGATGATCGGGCATGGATACCAGCAACTTCTCCAGTAGACTCCTCAGTGCCTAGGATTTCAGATCAAGCCTGACCCTCAGAGGTGATGCTGGTTTTGTTCCCTGGCAATGCAGACAGGTGACTAAGGCCCAGAGCGGGGCCATCCCGCTGCTCAGGCCCAGCTGGCGCGGTGTTTTTCCCACCGTCCCCAACTACCACACTATGCTGGGAATGGCAGGGAGAGAGTGAGGGTAGTTGGGGGTGAATTAACGGGAAGTTGTTTGCCAAAGCTGTGTGGGGGAAGGAACATTTTACAAGACCAGGGCCTCTGGCCTGGAAACATCTGTTTCCCTTCAAATCAGCGAGGAGTCTTTTGCCTCCCCAGAATGCCTAAATCATGCAGCGGCTGGGGAAGGGCAGGCGTTGGCCTGGAGACTTCAAACGCATTCCCCCGTACTCTCGGGGACCTGGGCCTGACGCGCCTCTGGGGCTCCGTCCCTGCTCTTACCCCGTCCCTGCTCTTACCCCCGTCAGACCCGTGAGAAGCTCTCACCGCCAATTAACTTCTCGGTTTCATTCTCTCACCCCTGCTGGGAGGGGGCCCGGGGGTCCTGGATGAGACCAACATCAGCCTCCTCTCTATCCACCCCCCTCTGATCGCTACTCGTAGGAGGGGAAGTGAGAGCCCTGGCGATGGCATCATAATATGCTACGAACGTGGTCATATGCCAACAGCCGTGTCTCCCCCAGCGCTGGCACGGGCAAGGCCTCATGGTGAGCATCTCTACACCCTACCTCATTTTAGTCGAACAACTGCCCTTGCTGTGGGTTGTGATACCGAGACTCCGAGTTTATGGGCGAGTGTGATGAAAGCAAGGCCTCACACAGCCAATAAATGGGAAACCAGAATTTAAAACCAAATGGCCTAATTCCAGAGCCAGGCTTTTAGCCATTCTGCTACTCCACTTCCTCTAATGACTTTAATCACCTTTTATTTACTTTATCTTTTTGATTTATTAATTTTTTAGTGGAGGTGCCATTGGTTTACAACACTATATAAATTTCAGGAGTACAACTTCTCACCTTGCTAAATATATATCCCACCCCACCCCCCACTGTCCTTTCAGTTGACCCCCCTCCTTGCTCCTCCCACCCCCTCCCCTCCCCTCTGGTAACCACCATTTTCTTTTCAGTGTCTTAAGGTGTGTGTTTTGTTTTGTTTTGATTATTGTTTGCTTTGTTGCTTATACTATACATGAGTGCAATCATGCAGAATTGTTTTTCCGTTTCTGACATATTTTACTTCACATAGGTCCATCCATGTTGTTGCAAGCAGCAAGATTTCCTTTTTTTTTTTTTTACTAGCCGAGTAGTATTCTGTCACATGTAGGTGCCACATCTTAATCCACTCAGCCGTGACAGGCGCTTGTGCTGCTCCCCTATCTGGGCTTGTTATTTAAAGTGCTCCAGTAAACATAGGGGCCCATGTGGCTTTTCAAATTAGCATTTTTATGTTCTTCACACACATATCCAGAGGTGGGATGGCTGGATCCTGTGGGGTGTCCATTTTCAGTTCTGGGGGAGCCTCCATACTGCTTTCCCTAGTGGCTGCCCCAATTTCCATTCCCACCAAAAGTGTGTGAGGATTTCTTTTTCTCCACACCCTCATCAAAGGCTGTTGTTCCCCTTTGTTCATCTTTGCTTTGTTTTACAGATGAGGAAACTGATTTCTAGATAAAGGCTCTGCTGCCTCATAGTTGCCTGAGGCATTCATTCCCTGTTTTCGGAGTCCTTCATTCTGGAAAGGGCTGGGCACGCCATGGTTTGGGTGTCTGAGCAACAGATACAGGTGGCTAGAGCCCGTTCCACCATGAAGTCCCTCCACACGCAGGCAGGTGGGAGAGAGGCGCGTGGGCACCAACCCGCTGTGCCACATGTGCTGTGACAAGGTGCTGAGCTGGGGGGAGAGGGCTCAGCAACTCTTCAGGGGTCAGAACAGGCTCCCCAGAGCAGGGGATGCTCCCAGGACAAGGTAGAGCGGGTCACCGCGTGGAGAAGCCACCCACCTTGAGGAGGCAGCACGTGCAAAGGTAAGAGGTGGATTCTGGGTTTTGGAATCATCCGTGTTTGGCTCTGGGTCTGCAGTGAAATTGAATAGGAAGCGAAGTTCCGTGGACAAGGCTGGGTTTGTGGCTAGAGGCTCCATGGCAGAATATTGTGACATGAATGAGCACCAAAGGTCCAGGCTGGGCTCCAAGGTCAGGAGTTTGAGCTCTGTCTTGAGGATGACAAAGAGACATTGAAAATTATTTTGCATGTGAGTCATCACTCCTAGGTGATTTCTCACACATCACAGCCTGGAGAATTTCAGAGTGATGTTCACTGTCATCCCCAGGCCACACGCTGTGAGCCCGCAAGAGCTCCCAGCCCATCCTCTTTGGAAAAGCTTCAACGCCTCTTTGGAAAAACTCAGGTTCTTGGCCACCTGCACTCGTGTTCTTTCCTTTGCAGACAGGTTTGGATCAAAGGTTTGAACCTGCAGCTTCAGGTTCCTTATTAGCCCACTTCATTCTTTGAGCCACTTCTTTTGTAATGAAAGTGGGCCCTGGGTACAGTTGAGCCTAAGTCGGCTTGTCCACGCAGCAGGGTAGTGTACAAAGGAACAGTGTAGGAGGAGCTGGGAAAAAACAGTGTCTTCTGTTTTTTCTCTGAACTCGGCAGTGGGACCTTGTGCAAGTCTCTTCCTCCTCTGGCCCTCGGTCTCCCCACCTGTAAAATGAGGATGTGAAGTTTGGTGATGGATCAAATTATCAGTGGACCTCAGTCTGCCTCAGCAGGCAAAGAGAGGATGGAAGAGGACCTCTTTTGTGTGTGTTTTTTTTTTAAGGTTTATTTATTTATGCATACAAGCTAGGGTGTAGGCCAGAGGTGTGGGGTGGTGAGAAGATCCACCAGAGACAGAGTGGGGACCAGAACAGTTTGACTGAAGTGCACTGCTGAGGGGAGCAGCAGGCAAGGCCGGAGAGGTCTGCTGCACCATGTGGGAAGCTCCCTGGCTGGGTATTGAACTCATGCTGCAGTGACTCTGCGTAGCTTCATAGTGCTGTGCCTTAACCCATTGCGCCACCAGGGAGGGCTGGAAGAGCCCTTCTTGACTCCTCTAGCTCAGAGGTCTGATGCCCACTCTCAACCCTTCTGTCTCCCTCGTTTTCACTCTGGCCCATGGTTATTCACGTGTGTTTTATTCTCTCCCTCCCTCCCTCCCTCCCTTCTCTATATAAGGGGCCTCCATTTTCTTCCCCTCACAAAGAGCCCCTCCAGGTCCTGCCTGGTCCCCTTAACAGCTTTCAGATGTGTCTCTGGAACAGTTCTACAATTACAGCTGAGACAGGCAGAAAGCGCATGGCCTTGTGACTTTTGACCCAAGCCTGTGAGGTTGACATCTTCCTTTTTCTCCACCCCTCTGCCCCCACCAGCAGGGTGGCCTGAGGCCTCCTCCATCCTATAGTCTCCACTGACACATTGGGTTGCTCCAATGCCACAAATAGTAGCTACCTTTTAGGGAGCAAAGATTGCATGAGACCTCATATCATTGAGTCTTGATCCCTCAACTTGGGAGTAATTATGGATGTGGATAATTTCAACCTGTTTTACAGGTGTGGTGACTGAATTACAGAAAAGGCGAAATGACTTAATATTCAGTCAACAATTGGGGAAAGCGAAGATTCTAACCGTATTTTATAACTTGAAAACCTAAGATCTCTTTTTTTAAAATGTATTTTTATTGTTATTTGTGTCTTTTACATTTTGTATTCCCCCTTGGGTAACCCACCACCAGTTCACCCTTGATCCATCTCCATGGTCCCTTGTGTTCTTTTCTACTCCATTCCGTGCCCTTATCTCCTCCCCTCCCCCTGCCCCC